>PVJC01027570.1:5324-23299 GCA_004026665.1 Murina feae
CAACTAGGCTTAAAAATAGCAGGAGTGACATTTTCTTTGGAAAGACTTCAAATGTAACATCATAGCATGTCATTCCAATGTCATCGAGAGTTTTTGCCCCTTTGAGGAAGGTTCTGGCCAAAGGGAAACATTTTTCTGAAACTCCATTTTCATTGGAAGGTACATTTAGTTTTTATTTCCTTGCTTGACACTTCTTAGTTCTACTCTGATTCGTTGTAATAATTTATAATATAGGTAGAAAAGCCCAAGAAGTTTACAGAATGCGATTGAGAGAATGCCAAGCGGTACCACCCGCTGAGCCCTGCAGGCCTGGGCTGTTGGCAGCTGCTGGCTGCCCAGTGTGGGTGTTCCCTTGGAGGCGTGCCCGCAGCGGGAGCAAGCCACCTAGCCCCAAATCATTTCCTGAGGGCAGCCTCTCTCTTAGGGTGGGTCAGTGTAGGGTAGGAAGGCAGGGCCCCTTGCTTCTATGGGGGGGGGGAGGGGGGACACACCCAGCCCACAGCTGCAGGAGGGGTGAGGGAGTCTCTGTGGGACTGCACGGAAGGCCACAACCAGCTTAATCTCGCTTGCTTCCCTCCCCACAGGTTGAGCCCCAGAAAGTTTCCTGCATACACACCTCCAGCTCACAGTTCATTTCCCAGGGAATCTAACTGTAACAGTGACCAAAATATTTTGCATAGGGCAACCATATTGTTCTACTTTTCTCATGGCCTTTTTCAGAATTAAACATTACACTGCTTTTTAATCCTCACCAGAGGACATGTTTTATTTATTTATAATTTATTTTTTATTTTAGGGAGAGAGGAAGGGGGGGGGGAGAGAGAGAGAGAGAGAGAGAGAGAGAGAGAGAGAGAGAGAGAGAGAGGAGAGAGGAGAGAGAAACATCGACTGGTTGCCTCCCATAAGTGCCATGCCTGGAGATGGAACCCACAACCTGGGCACGGGCCCTAACTGAGAATAGAACCGGCGATCCTTCAGCGTACAGGACGGCACTCCAACCCATGGAGCCGCCTGGCCAGGGCTAAACATTTCTTAAAATCATGTCGTCACTGTTACACAAAAACACGTATTTCATTAAAGAAACTTTGAAGTTATGCCCCATGAAGAGCTGGCTTTAGAACATGGCCTGTTAAGAGATTTCAAGCACCTTCCGCAAACGTGTTCAGCTCCCATGATGTAATCTAATGGACACAATTCAAAGCGGCTTAAACACATACAAGGAAGATGAAGTGGTTTATGGCTTTCTTAACAAAATCAGTGCTGTGAGCCCACTTCCTGTGATGGTTGAGGGATCTCCACGTCTGACTTGCATTAGCGTGAAGTGCGCTTCCCTGCAATGCCCACCTTCACACACTTTCTGGTTGTTGATTTCACATTCACAGTCTTCAAAGCTGAGAGAATGCAAGGCTGTAGTGTTTTCTTTAGCAATTAAGTGCTAATTACTTGACGTTAAATCAGTGCTTCTCCAAAACTGGCTTTTGGTTTCTTGGACCCCCTAACCCTGGGTGATAACTTTTTCAAAATTGTGGTATTACGTGCTCTTAGTTGTTTGACTAGACAGATACGGATGCCAGGCAGCAAATGAAAACACAGGGACCTATTAAGAATTTGTATGTTGCAAATATTGCAGGGGCTATACTTACACTAAAAAATTATTTATTGTTCATTTAAAATTCAAGTTGAACTGGTGTCCTAAATGTCATCTGGCAACCCCAGACTCAGGCTCCTAGGCTGGGCCCAGGCTTTAGACTCTGCCACCTGCGCCTCCATCTGGGTGAGCAGTCCTTGGGGCCAAATGGACACGCCCACCCACTCCTTATACCCTGCACTGGGAACCTGCCACTAACTCCCAAATCTCCCTCCTAGCCTGCCCTGGTGTGTTTTCTGGACATTCGTTTTGGCCTTTTCCCTTCAGAGTTTCTTTTGTTTTGTTTTGTTTTGTTTTGTTAATTCTCTCCCAAGGATATTTTTTTTCATTGGTTTTTAGAGAAAGCGCAAGGAGTGGGAGTGGGAAGGGGGAGAGAGAGACATCAATGTGAGAGAGATACATCAATCCAGATCCATGCCCTTGACCCGGGATCGAACCCACGACCCTTCGGTGTGCAGGCTGCTGCTCTAACCGCTGAGGATGTCAACCAGGGCTGTGTGTGTGTTCTAAATGAAGGGAGTTCTTTTTACATTTATCTTCACCCGAAGAGGAAGACAGGTTTAGAGATAGGAAGAGAGAGAAAGAGAGAGGCTAGAAGCATCCTGAGCAGGGACCAAATCCACAATCCAGGTATGTGCCTGGACCAGGAATGGAATCGGCAACCTTTCAGGGCACAGGACAACCCTCAACCAAGTGAGCCACCCTGGCCGGCCCTGCACATGTGTGTGTTTTCTGCTGGCTCCCAGGGGTGGGCCCAGGGAAGGCAGAGACAAGTTTCCACTTACAACACATCCCTTCCACGTCCTTCTATGCCCTTGACTATTTCCATTTGTTTCGATCCATCCGCTTGGGGGTGAATTTCCATGTAGACATTTTACCAACAAATGGGTGTTTGTAAAAGGAAACTGAAAAAAGAATTTATGTCGCCGTGAACAGCAAGGACACTGCAAAGTGAATCTAGCATCTGCCTCGTGTCCGGAGCCTTTGAGCGTGCGGCTCAGCTCTGCACAGGGATGGGCGTAGCGCTGGCCGTCCTCCAGGGCCCCCGAGGGCGCAGACCCCGGTCTGCTGGTTTCAGAAGGAACACAGCCCCAGTTGTACATGCAGCTTCTGGTTTGTCAGGAAAAAAGCAATTAAGTAGAGGGAAGACACAAGAGAAAAGCAGTCTTTTGTGGAAATTCCCTGCACTGGGCTGTTTATGGTGTGGACAGTGCTTACTTAATCTCATAAAAAGAGTAAGTTAATATTTACCTAGGGCCCGGAATTGCATGAGCACACCTGTGATGGTACATGGCAAGAAGGGACTTTTAAAAAATGGCATATTGTTTGTTAGGATTGCATTTGGCTCCATGTAACCGGAAGCCACAAGATGGCTTCAAACGTCAGGCGTTGCCCTGGCCCTGGGCTGGGTTGGATGAGTGTTATCCTGAGGCACCAAGGCGGTGGGCTCAGTCCCTGGTCAGGGCACATGTTGACGCATCCATCTTATACAAAAACTGTGAAATTTTAACCTTGCTATTTCTGGCTTCTGTAAATGCTTGCTGGCTTAAATAATAAGGAAAATAAGACTACTACTAAGGTGACCAGATGTCCCGCTTTTGGTGGGACAGTCCTGCTTTTTAACAATTTGTCCCATGTCCCACGGCATTTTTAAAAAGTCCCGATTACTCTTTGTAATATTTTAAGTAATAATAAAAAAGAAAAGAAAAAAAAAAGAAAAAGAAAGACACCCTCCCCCCGTCAATGGTGTACTGCTTTAAATCTGGTCACCTTAGACTACTCCCATTTCAAAGAGGCCATTAAACGTTCTCTAGACTAAGTTATCAGTGCTGGCATCAGGCCAAGCCTTTGGTTGAGGTCTCAAAGCCCCAGCACATAGGGCCCTTTAAGAACTTGCAAAGGGAACTGGAAAAAAACCACATTTGGGAGACAAAGAAGGCGGAATGGTGTAAATACAGAAAATTTCCTGTGTGATGGCACCCAGAATTTGAGAAACATTTTCCTCTGGGCCCACGCATAATAAATGTAACTCCATCTCTCTAAGCATTGCTTGGTTCTTCTCCAGTTTTTCTGTAACATTATGAGAATCAGCCACTGATGCCTAAATAAGTGAAATGACACATCGAGGCCTCTTTCTTTCTCTCCTTCTCTCTCTCTCTCTCAAATCAATTAAAAAAATGTCAGGTGTTTATTTCCTCCTGATGCCCCCGAGGACCCTGCTTCTTTTTTGTGTCTCCTCTGCAGAGGACTTTGCTTTCATCCTCTGCTCGAAAGTGGCTGTGCCTTCCAGGCAGGAAGGGGAAGGGTGAAGGTAAAATACTGTTGCCAACTCTGTCTTCCTAAAAGACTTCTTGGAGGTTGTGACTAGCTAACTTGCTCATATCACACTGGCCTCTAATGTGTGAGAGAGCCAACCCCACTGCAAGGCAGGCTGAGCAGCCGGTGTTTCTGCTGGACGCTGCTCGCCACACAGTGTCTGAGATCTCTCACAAAGGACAGTGGAGAGCAAGACACTGGGTGGGCAGCTAGCCTTCTCTGCCGCTGGTGGACAGCAAATGCGCTCTTTAAAAAACCAGGCATTTTTCCTGCCAACATACATTACAGGCAAGCCCATTACCACACCGCACATTAAATAGATGTGAGTAGAATATAATATTTCTAGCCTGGCTGACGTGGTTCAGTGATTGAGTCTTGACCTATGAGCCAGGAGGTCACAGTTAGATGCCCATTTGGGGCATGTGCCTGGGTTGCGGGCTCAGTCCCCAGTATGGGGCGTGCAGGAGGCAGCCTAACAGTGATTCTCTCTCACCATGGATGTTTCTATCGCTCTATCCTTCTCTCTTTCTCTCTGATATCAATAAAAATATCTTTTAAAAAATAATATTTTTAACCAACATTAGTACTATTGATGTGTCCACAAGTTAGTCCATAGATTGGGAGCTCATCTCTCCAGGTGTTACCTCTATACGGTAGATCTGAGCAGCAGTTGATCAAAAATTCTTTACATAATGGAATTCCTGCCAATGCCAAAATGTACTGTACCATTACACTTCAAAAATAAGTTTAAAAAGGCAGAGTATTGCGCATCTTCGTTACAAAACACTGGATTGTTAGACACAATATATCTCATTTTAAACCACAAACATGAAAGCTGAACTTGCAGTATTTTTCAATGCATGCTCTAATAAAAGGCAGGAAAACAAAGCCAGCATGGCCCTCGGCCCGCTGGAGCTTATCAGCTACGAGGCTGTAAGTCTGGCTGTAGCAGTGGCCTGATGGGCGCCGGGTGTGCACCTGCAGGAGGCGGGTGCAGTGGGAACAGGAATAGAGGGGGTCTCCTGGGTTAGCAGAGGGTAGCCGCGTGGTGTTCAGCGGACTGAAGGCCTCTGTACCTGGAGAGCCATGCCACGCTGCCGCTGAAGGCCAAGGCCAAGGCGGAGTCTCCAGGCAACACCGGAAGAGGGTGCAGCACCCACAGGCTCAGCTGGCTTATGAAACCGAGGTGCCACCGTGGAGGACAGAACCCAGTGCCTTCATGGACGATGAGTAACCTTAGTGCTAACGGCAGTAATCACAGTCCTGCTCCAGGCCCTTCAACCTGTCCGCTGGGTCAGTGCACATCAGACTCCAAAGTACATTTCCAGTGCTGCCTGCCGGCTGCTTAAGTTAACACACTGAGCCCTGCACCAGAACAGCTCCTATTGCAGGAAAACCTTCCTGATTTGCCGCAGGAAGACGCGCGCTTTCTGTGGAAAGATGGGAGGACATAGCATTTGGGGATTCGGTGTCATTTTCGCCTTTAGGACCAGCTGACATTGGCCTGGGTGTGATCTCCGTCGGAGGGGACTCTGGGGACCGCCGGGCAAAGGCACTACTCGGGGCCCTTCCGTGCGTCCCCGTCCGACTCAATGTGAGCGCAGGTGTTGGGGGGCAGGGGAGGCGGTGCGCCACCTGGGAGGGAACAGCGGAGGAGTGACTCCAGGTGGGACGCCACGCCCCGTGCCTCCCGCGGCCCCGCCCTCCGTCTCCCGCGGCCCCGCCCTCCTCTTCCCGCGGCCCCGCCCTCCCACTACCTCCACCAGCCCCACCCTCCAGCCTCCCGAGGCCCCGCTCTCCCGCCGCCTCCAGAGGACCCGCCCCCTAGCCTCCTGCGGCCCCACCTTCCCGCCTCCAGAGGCCCCGCCCTCAGCCTCCCGCGGCCCCGCCCTCCCGCCGCCTCCGAGGCCCCGCCCTCCCGCCGCCTCCAGCAGCCCGCCCGCCGCCTCCAGAGGCCCCGCCCACCCGCCGCCTCCGAGGCCCCGCCCTCCCGCCGCCTCCAGCAGCCCTCCCGCCGCCTCCAGAGGACCCGCCCACCCGCCGCCTCCCGAGGCCCCGCCCTCCGCCTCCCGCGGCCCCGCCCTCCCGCTCAGCTACGTGGCGGCGCACCGGGCGGCGGTCAGGTGGTTGGGAGGCGCCGGACGCCTCGAGGGGCGGGGACTCGGTGCCACGGGCGGCGGAGCGAGGAGGAGCCGGCGGCGTGGTCGGAGCTGGGCCGGCGGCGGGGGACGCGAGGTGGCGGCGATGGAGCGCGGCGGGCCAGGTGAGGGCGCGGGGTCTGATGGGGGGCGCGCGCCCAGCAGGTGCACGGCGTCCTGGGCGCCGCCCGCACCGCCGGAGGCAGCTGCGGGTCCGACCGCGCTTCCTGCTGTGGCCGGGCTGGAGGAGGGCGCTGGCGGCCGGGGGGACCGATGCAGAGAAGGTTCTGGGAGGCGGCGACCGGCCGAGCTGCGTTTCGGGTGGAAGGCGGCGCGGAGCGCGTGCCGCGCAGTTGCTCTAGGAACAGATGGGAGCGGAAGCTCCGGGGACCGCGTCCTCGCGCCTCTCCGTGCGGCCGCGGGACCCGTCCCCGTCCTCTCTGTGAACGTGGGTTTTGTTGGCGTTGGGGCTCCTGGCGATGGCCGGGACGCAGGTGTTTCCCGCGCCCGGCGTCCCCGCCATGGAGCGGGGTCCGCGGGTTTATGTGGGGGTGGGAGAGGGCAGCTTTCCATAGGGGTGGGGGGTCTTCTCTTGCCATCGAGGTGCAGCCCCACGGCACAAAGCGCCGGCCTGTTAGCCCCGCTCAGGGCGCACAGGGTTCCGAAGGCGGGTGCGGTGCTGTGTGCGGCGTGCGGCCTTCAGGGCTGGGCGTCCCGCCTTCGGGGCTGCTGCCTCCGGGGCTCCTCGCGGGTCCTGACCGGGGAACTGGAGCAGACGCGCACCACGCTCTAAAAAGGTGCAGGGATGCTGAAAAACACGACCGAGAACAACCGGGCCCATTTACAAAGTTGGGGTAGGAATGACTGTGGTTTTGAGTCTCAGCACACAGTTTTCATTTTTTTTTGTTAATTACCCTCCGGTGTTTTCCTTCATGCTTGTGTTTTATGTAAATAAAACCATATTTCATTGGTGCAATTTTGTGTGTTAACTTTTGAGATGTAAGAGTCTTTGGAGCCTTCCAACCCTTACTTTCTCACCCATCCCTCAAATTACTCTCACACTGAGCCCTTACAATATGTAATATGTAAAATGCGTATGTATACACATGCACACACACACTGCGATGGTTTAACTTCTTGAGGGGAGAGGCGTGCCTTTTATCTTTGTCCAGGGTTGGGTAACATGGCGATTGGCACATAGTAGCAGCCATTCAAATGTTAGTCAGAAAACTCATCACAAGTCGGATGTGTTTTGCGAGGAGGAGGCAGGCCCACCATGTAAGCCAGCACTGTCCCACATTTGCATGGGGACCATTGGCGTGTCAGATCCCAGCATGCACAATCGTAGGGTCTTCCATTGCCATCGTTGCCATGATGTTTTTAGAACGACCATGCTTGGTACCTGTCAGTAACTGTGTCTGACGGAGAGGAGTGAAGGGGACTAATTTGGTTGGATTTTGTGTTCTAGCTCCTCCGGTAAGAGGCAGCCATTGATACCGCTGCCGTGTTCCAACCGGCTGCCACACTCCGCTTGGTTTTTGTAGAGCTAGTGTGTGTGTATAAGACATAGTCATGGTAGTCCCTGTTTTTTGAGTGTTTTTTTAAAAAATATATTTTTATTGATCTCAGAGAGGAAGGGAGAGGGGGAGAGAGAAACATCAATGATGAGAGAAAAATAATTGATCAGCTGCCTCCTATATGCTGGGGATTGAGCCTGCAACTGGGCATGTGCCCTGACCAGTAGTCGAACTGTGACCTCCTGGTTCATAAGTTGACCCTCAACCACTGAGCTACACTGTCAATCCTTGTTTTTAATTTTTATTCCTCCTCTTCAAGTGGAGGGTATGGAGACTGGTCTCAGAATAACAGGTGAGTCACCTGCTTGGGAAGGTCAGCGGGCTCCCTATGCTGGGCGAGAACCAGGAAGCCTTGCCTTACTCTGCTGGTTCCATCTGCCTGTCTCTTTTGCTTTTTTATCTTTATGTTCCCACGGCGCACAGTAGGTGCTCAGAAATGTCTGCGGCTTATCTGCAATGGAAGGGAAAATGCAGGATCCCCTTCCAGCTGTCAGAACCGCTGGTGACCTTCCAAGTTGGACTCTCGCTTCCTACTTCCTCCTGTCTCCTGCTCTTTTTTCCTCAGTAATTTTAAAGGAAGTGGAGCTCTGTGGTTAGCTGGAGAAAGTTGCTGATGAGGCTGTGCAGGGCTTGGGGGGAGGGGTAAGTTAATGTGAGGTTTTGAGCTGATGGAGTGGATGGCTCAATCTTCAGTGACTCAGTGAGATGCCTGGCTTAGCGTGGAGGTGGAGCCTCAGCTTGTAAACCCTCCTGCTCACTAGCAAATGGTGTTGGCTGAAGCAAGGCTTATCTCACTTGTGCTAGGCTCTTGAATTGTGACTATTTCGCATAGTTTTTAAAACCAAATCAGAACATTTTTATTGAATACGTGTGGACTTCTGCCAAACTTCCTATTGAATACGTATCTGTTCCTTTAAAAACACACCTCCGGATGCAAAATTAAATACCCTACCTCTTGTCTTAAATGCATTTCTCTGTTGAAAGTGTCTCCTTTACCTTCTTTCCTATATGAGCTGCCAACATGTACCCTTTGTGTTACTCAGCAGAGCTGTAGTTTGGAAATGAACAGTTTTCTTTGTGTCTTCAGTGGCACATTCTAATACTGTTCAGCGTCAGGCTCAGATTCTAGTAGTCCTCACCGTCCTCTGTACCAAGACTTTGTATAAACTGCTCTGCTTAAATTGAGAGCTCAGTCAACGTCAAGTGATTTAAAATATACCTGAACTTGCTGATGCCTGTTGAGAATTTCAGCGTGTTAAGCCCCGCACGGCATGTCTAATGTGTGTGGTATTCCCTGCTCTGTGCTAACTAGTGCAAACACTGTAAAAAACCTCCCTGCTACCTTTTATGGGACTGAATAAATATTTATACTCACTGCTCTGTTAGTAATAACCTCTAGTTTACCACCATTATATGGAAAGGATAATCAACTAGTCACTAAGCATTTTTGTGTTTGAATTACACAGACACACACATTTAAAAAAATACATATTTTATTGATTTTTTACAGAGAGGAAGGGAGAGGGACAGAGAATTAGAAACATCGGTCAGCTGCCTCCTGCACACCTCCTACTGGGGATGTGCCCACAATCCAGGTACATGCCCTTGACCGGAATCGAACCTGGGATCTTTCAGTCCCCAGGGCGACGCTCTATCCACTGAGCCAAACTGGTCAGGGCCACACACGTTATTTTAAGGGGGGAAGGAAGGCCAAAGAAAATGGGGAGGAGGGAAGAAGAGGGTGACACAGTAATATGTCACTGTGACTTCAGCATTGTAATTATGCCTGAGAGAGAACAAAAATGTGAGCTGTCGCTTATGTAAAAGTAAAACACACACGGAGACGCTGGGTAACAATGAAGGTCTGCTCCCAGATCTTCTTTAGGTGTGAGCCACGCAGGTTCTTGGTTTCTTTGGTCAAGTCTCGAGTTCCATATGGTGCTGATGTCTTTGTTAGCTCACACTCACTTCCTGCATTTATTTTTGTGCGGAAGCCTGCCTGGTCCCCAGGGAAAAGCTTAAGTGGTAGGAGGAGGGATTATGAGTGGTTAGCAAGATCTCAAAGCAGAATAATTCACGCACACAATCTGAACAGATAGCTCCCAGTTCAGAGAAAAAAAGAATACCCAATCCCCTGACCTGCTGCACTACTGATTCTTTGGTTGAGGTTAAGATCGTTTTATTTTCCTTTGGGGTTCATGATTTAGGTTTTAACTAGTGACCCGGTGCACAAAATTCGTGCAGGGTTTGTGTGTGGGGGTGCCCCTCAGCCCAGCCTGCATCCTCTCCAATCTGGGACCCCTTGGGAAATGTCCGACTGCTGGTTTAGGCCCGATCCCTGTTCCTCTCACAATCCCGGATTGCTGGCTCCTAACCGCTCACCTGCCTGCCTGCCTGCCTGATCACCATTAACCACTCTGCCTGCTGGCCTGCTCGCCCCCAACTGCCCCTCCCTGCTGACTTGCTTGCCCCCAACTGTCCCCCTCCCCGGCCTCATGGCCCCCAACTGCCCTCTCCTGCTGGCCTGATTGCTCCTAACTGCCTCTGCCTTGGCCCCACCACCATGGCTTTGTCTGGAAGGATGTCCGGAAGGTCTGCTGGTCTAATTAGCATATTATTCTTTTATTAGTATAGATTGTTGGCTGCATTTAACCTCCCTCCGGAGATTCTGCCAAACTTTACTTAAACTGGGTGGGGACTAGATGTACAGAAACCATAATCTTAGCAATGTGTTTTTATTAGTAAATGTTTGAGGGATTTAATGTTTAGTGGAAGTTAAAAAAAGTTTGAGCTAAAAGTACATTTTCGATGGTTGAGAATAGTTGTTCATTTTAGAGAAATCAGTAAATACAGATGGAGAAAAAGAAAAGAAAATCACTTGTAATCCTATTCTGAAAAGCCACTGAGAGCATATTGGTTTATAGCCATCCACCTATCTCCATTTCTCAACAGCTTCCTAAGTAATCTCCTTTGAATATTTCATTTTATTTCTTTCCTTAAAAAAAACTGACTGTATTTTAAAACACTTCTCCAGTGTCATTTTGACTAGCTTGGCCAGGTAGTTAATGCCTATGACACAAAATTCAAAATAACTGAAAGGTTGCAACAGGTGAACCTTCCTGCCAGTTCTGTCCCTGGACTGTGTCCTTTGGATGGTGATGCCACCACCGTTACCAGTGTCTTCTCTACCCACCCAGAGAGTCTGTGTATGCAGTTTCACATACGCTTTTATTTAGATACGTAATTCTGTGTGCATTTGTGTGGCTATATGACATACACAAATTGTTTAGCATCTACCTTCACTTAAATACAGTGTGTTTTATTTTTTTTTAATTTTTAAATCCTTACCCGAGGATATTTTTCCATTGATTTCCAGAGAGAGTGGAAGAGAGAGGGAGAGACAGAGAAATATTGATGTGAGAGAAACACATCGATTGTTTGCCTCCTGCATATGCCCTGACCAGGGCCAGGGCTGGGGAGGAGCCTGTAACTGAGGTACGTGCCCTTGGCCAGAATCGAACCCAGGACCCTTTGGTCCATAGGCTGATGCTCCGATCCACTGAGCCAAACTGGCTAGGGCTAATACTGTGTGTTTTAGAGGTCATTTGACATGTTACTCTTAATGGCTTCTTTTTAATGACTATTTATAGATGTGTATTTGTAGATGTATCATGCTATTGAGGGGAACCAACGTTTTGCCATCCCAGATATGCTTTTTGGTTTATTGATTTTAAACTGGTTATTAAGAAACAAAAGACTCACACAGCCCAAGTGTCCATCAGTAGATGAGTGGATAAAAAAAAAAAATACCCACACCTCTGGTACATTTATACAGCAGAATCCCATGCAGCTGGAGACAGCATGGAGGGACCTGGAGAGCATTATGCTAAGCGAAATAAGCCAGTCAGAGAAAGCCAAGTACCATATGATCCTGCTAATATGTGGGATGTAATGAACAAAACAGAACCGGAAGCATGTGGAGTTTCAGGGAACAGACTGACAGATGTCAGAGGGGAGGAGATGAAGGAGGGTTGCATAAAGAAGGTGAAGGGATTAGCCAGTAAACATATGCATACCAGGGGTCCTCAAACTTTTTAAATAGGGGGCCAGTTCACTGTCCCTTAGAGGGTCGGACTATAGTTTAAAAAAAAAACTATGAACAAATTCTATGTGCACTGCACATATCTTATTTTGAAGTAAAAAAACAAAACAGGAACAAATACAATATCAAATGAAGAACAAGTGAAGTTAAATCAACAAAGTTACCAGTATTTCAATGGAAACCGTGGGCCTGCTTTGGGCCAATGAGATGGTCAATGTCCGGTTCCATATTTGTCATTGCTAGTCATAGCTGAGACTGAGAGGAGGAGTCGAGAGACAGAGAGAAGGAGGGGAGTGGGAGAGTGCGGCGCACATTCCACACATGCGCACTGTGGGCCGGGGACGAGTCGGCTGCTAAGCCGGACAGACAGCAGCAGCAGAAACACCCGGAGGGCCGGATAAATGTCCTTGGTGGGCCACATGTGGCCGGTGGGCCACATGTGGCCCGCGGGCCGTAGTTCGAGGACCCCTGGCATAAGCCATAGACAACGACAATAGTAGGTGAAGGGTGGGGGTAGGGGTGAATGTGGGCAGAGGGGAGGGGATGGGGGAAGTGTGCAGTAATGTCAACATTAAAATTTTACAGTAAAAACAGTTGGCCAAAAAAAAAAAAAAAGAAGAGGACTCTGAAAGAGCTTTGACCCTCTCCCACCTGCCTGAAGAAATTCAGGTAGAAAAACCTGCTTAAAGGGGGGAAATCACCTTTGCAACCTGTGGCGGTGGCAAGACACCTCGCCCAGCCTGTGGCTCAACTTCCTTCTAGATCCCATTGTCTCTGGGCAGCCCAGAGAAAGATTATTACTACATGTTTGCTCTGTCTGGTCTCCCTGTAATTACCCGCTTTCCTTTGGAAATCCCAGGCCCCGCCCCCTTGCTCTTGTCCAAAGTGGTGTACAAGCTGCTGCCTCCCAATGCAACGTCTCTGGGTCCCATATGCTGAGGGCACCCACATGTATATCCGCCCTAAGCCTTGGACACGCTCTCCTGCTGATCTGTCTCATAAATTTGATGATCAGCACGGCTAGCACTTGGAAGGCGGGAGGAAAGTGATTTCTGTGTCCCCACACTGTGAGCCATAGGGGCGATGTCGTAAGGGTGATGTCTAACTTGTTCCCTGCTGGTGGCTGTTGAGGTTTCCCCTGGGCCTTAAAGCTGCAGCAAGTACATGTGTGTCCCAGCCAACCCATAAGTGTGCGGTGTGCCTGTGGGAAGAGTTCTTAGAGGAATGTGACTGTTCAGTTTGACAGTGTGGAATCCTCCGAAGAAGCGGTGCCAATTATACACCCCAGCACCGTGCCCGCTGAGGCTTCCTCCGCCTCCTCCGCCTCTTCCGCCTTCGGGCAGGGTGTTGTCACACTTTGTCGTCTTTGCTTATCTCGTAGGGGAGCAGCTATGTGTTTAATTATGTATTTTTCTTAAAGGGAAGGTGGTTGCATTCGATTTGATAGGCTTAAGACCTGTATTTCGTTTTCTATGAAATGTCTGTTCATGTACTTGGCCAATTTTACTATTGTGTTATTGGTCTTTTTCTTCTTGATTTGTAAATGTGGCCTCTTTTCATGATATTAATTACTAATATATTGTTCTAGTTTGTTGTTCTTTTTTTTGGACTTTATAGTGGTTTTTTCTCCCCCCAAGCAGAAATACCAATGGATAGGTTTTTATCTTTAGCTTCTAGCTTTGGACTCATTCCCAGAAACGCCATCCTCACTTGGTGTGTATGTTTTTATGGTTTTCGTTTTTACATTTAAATCTTTCATCCATCTGGAGTTAATTTTTTTAAAATACATTTTTATTGACTTTAGAGAGAGAGAAAGAAACATCCATGAGAGGGGGACATGATTGGCTGCCTCCTACAGGCCCTTTACTGAGGATCAAGCCCCCAGCCCGGGCATGTGCTTCCTCCGGGACTCAAACCAGTGACCTCCTGGTGTAAGGAGTTAGGCTCCATCTACTGAGCCACACCGGCCTACTGGCGTTTATTTTGATAAAAAGTGTGATGTGTCTGGAAGAGCTGTGTACGCTCTCCCTTTTCCTTTGAAAGGCATTGCTTAGAAGAGCAGCGGGCTGTGGGAGCGCCATGGGAAGGGGGCGGTAGGGAGCGTGCCCCCCAGAATGTGGCCACGTGTCCTAGTAATGCATGTTTCGGGCAAAGGATGCTAGACCTGAAATTAGGTCTGGGTAGAAAATTCAGCTTCATCATTTTCTGTTCATGAGACACTGGGTAAGTCACTAAACCTCTGTGGGGCTGACAAGTACCTCATGATAATGTAAGAAACATTCAAACCTGTGAAGAATGTTTGTGAGTTGATTTGAGCCAAACTGTTGACAAATACTGGGAAGGGGTTGAGAACCTCAAGGGATTGAGACAGTGCTCCCGAGAATGGCAGGTTTGCACCTTGTTCTCTACATTACAATCAAAGGAGGAGACGTGAAATCTGCTGGTGATAGGTGAGGGGGGTGGGAGAAGGCAAAGCAAAACCTCTGGGATTGGATAAGAAGTAAAATGATAGACACACACTTCTTTTGCTTAGGTGGGTGTAGGATAGTTAACAGTCAACAAGTAGCTCAGTAACAGTGACGGGGTTTGTGGTCTCTGCAGAGTGGTGCCTGTGCTTTGAGGGGTCAGGAAAATTATTTTGACATTCCAGTGATAGTAATTGTAGATGCAGAAAGACAAGAGACCGGCTCAGTTAGGGTAGAGCTTGACCTTTGTCAGGGAAGATACTGGCCTAGGACATGACTACCCACCATAATCGCTTTTAGTTAAAACATTTTAATTTCAGACCATCCTTTGTGGTTCCTTTAAGTCTCTGAGTTTGCAGGGCGCAATTCAGGCCTGCCTTGAGCTGGTCAGGTTAGCATGTGACCCCTTTTCATCCGCACTCTCATATTTGTGGAAATTAAGGAAAAATCTGTGACTAGCACTGGTATTATAGCCAGAATATCTCAATATCTTATAACCAGAAAGTGACGCTGAATTTTCTACCCCGCAATAACTTCAAGTCAGAACATACTTACTGTGAAACTGAAGATAAACTGTTTCTGTAAAATGCTAAACTGGTGGTTACCATTTCAAATCAAACACTTCATTTCTTTAGCAGCAAGTGCAAGTGTGCAGTGAGGCCACTACAGTGAAGTGGGTGTGTGGCTGTGTGACCGTGGCCGCAAGGCAGTGGACAGCTAGGCTGGTCCTCTGTAAAGAAAGAGGAGGTGATCTTTGAACTTGGACTTGAAGGCAAAGTAGGAAATGTTGATCAGAGAAAGAGGGGCATGGAAAGGAATTAGGGGTGAGATCTGGGGTGTGGGTCTGAGGACAAAGGCCAGTAATGAAGGGTTTTCGGGTTGGAACTGGGATAGAATCTAGGTAAAGAAGAGCAGATGCAGGAGGCAGGGTCTGTGCTTAGTGTGGGGTCTGTCACATGTGAGCCCTGGTCACCCAGGGCTTCGTAACAGACTGCCCCCACACCTAGTGGTCTAAACGGCAGCATGGATATTGTCGCAGATCTGTAAGGTGCAGCTCGTCTGGGCCACTCAACCTCAGTTGGGACCACTTGCAGCCTGCGGCGGGGATCATCCAAACAACCACCGAGGGCCCGGTGTTCTGGGAAGACGGACAGCGGGAGGTCTGGCACCTGCTCTCGCCTGTGGTCTCGGGTCCACACAGCCTGTTTGCTGAGGGCTGTTTGCTTGCCTGCATTGAGTGTCTTCTCTGGAGACCATGCAGTTGGCCCAAGAGCAGGCTGCTCAGGAAGTTAACTCAGGGCTCCGCCGCGGAGAGTCCCAAGACAGAGGCAGGGGGCAGCAGTGTGGCTTTTTATGACCTGTCTCGAAGTCACGTGGCATCACTTTCTCCCACTCCGTTAGAAATGAGTCACAAGGGATGGCCAGGTTCAGGGAGGGGGGATTAGACCCCACGCTGGTGGGAGGAGTGTCGTGTGTGTGCACCTTTGAAAGCCACCCCCGGTCCTTGGGGCGCATGTGCTTGGGCGTGAAATCTGGGCCTAAGAGAGGAGGGGCAGAGTGTCATGGTTTGGGGGCCTTGGCACAGGTGATGTTGGAAGCTATTAAGTTGCTGAGGTGATTTCGAGGAAAAAGTGGAGCAAACAGAGGACATTTCAGGGAGGGGAGGGGAGAGGCCAAGCAGATTGAGGGGGAATACAGCCGTTGGCCTTGGTGACGAGGACAGTCGTGATAATGCCGAGAGATTAAAGCCCCGGAGATTGGGTGGGGGTGCGGAGAAGGAGGGAAGGCCTGGTGGGCTCGGGGGCTGTGGAGTGAGTGGTACAGGGAGGCAACACAAAGGCCAGACTGCTCTTTCCAGAAGCCCAGTGGTGTTTGGAAGGGACTTTGAGGCAAGTGATGGTGATTTGCTTGCCTGTACTTGACATTTGTGTGTGTTTGTGACATTAGCGAAGAAAGTGGAGGTGACGGGGAGTAACGGGGCTTGCTGTTCCTGTAGGATATGCCCCTGATTTTAGCAAAGATGCGTTTAATGCAAAACGTATTTGAAAAGTCCTATCTAGGCTTTGACCTTCAAGCAGCTCAAGTCTCTAAGCAACAATTCACTTTAATGTGCCAGAGCCTTGCAGACAGTAAGAGCTTGTTAAATGCTGGCGGGTGAAAGTAGGATCCTGTTCCTGCACGAGAAGCAGGCGAGCTGAGAGGTGACATTTGAGCCAAATCCTCTGAGCTGTGATGTCTCCCCTGCGGTGGTTTCTCAGAGCGACGAGAGGTCATGGGCTCCCCTGGGCATGGGACTGACTTGTGCAGTGCTTATGCTTCTCACATTGGGAGGTAGTTTTCATTCCCAGTGGCAGCCCCAGACTGGAGAGAGAGAAGCAGACCTTCCGAGGCCTGTTCTGCTGACTGAGAAACGGTTGCGGCTGCTCTTTGCTTCTGGGCTGGAGGAGGATGACGTGGCAGGTTCCTCCCAGTTTGGGGTCCTGTTTTCCCAGGTGACAGCCCCTTCCCAGCTCACTCCCTCTGTCAGCCCTGGCAGGGGCTCAGGCCCTGCTGTGCTGGGCTCCCTGCCTGGGTCTGCTGGCGGTCCCGGCTTATCCTGTGCGCCATGCGCCTGTGGATGTCAGTTACACCTGAGGGCAGTGAGCGCTGGTGAGACAGCCAGCTTTGCTGAGGGCACCAAACAACCGATGACCCGGCATCTGAACCTTAGACCTGCCGTAGGCCACCAGCGCTGCTCCCGCTGTTCCCGCTGTTCCCGGGGCTCTGTCGGTGGCCGTACTTTTCCGTCCTCCCACCTGCAGCTTCTCTCTCTTTTCCTGTCTTTTTTCTCCACCGAATTCCATTTTCTTCTTTCTCTTTTTATCTTTCCTCACTTGGGCCAGAAAGTTGCTTTTGCTTTGCTTTTACTGAAGGGATTTCATGGACTCATTCAATATACTGTAATGTATGTTTCTTATTAGTATTAAATTTTTTTCCAGTAAGAATTAAAAAAAACCCTCTGAAAATGGATTTTCTAGGTTGGGATTTTTTCCATTTATTATTAATTAATTACATTGCTATTGCAAAGCTAATTTAGGTCTCACTCTCTTGTGGTGTGTGTGTGTGTGTGTGTGTGTAATGACTCAAAGTTTAGAAAAATATTTCAAGTTATTAATTAGAAATTTCCAAAAATCATACTTTATTAGTTTAACTCTTTGGGTTTCTGTTTAATTCTGGGCAGAGTAGAAACACTTGGAGGCCATATCATTTTTAGAAGCGTTAGGAGCTGAGGAGGAAGCTTGATGTTTCTTTCGAATCCGGTGCTGTCGCATTGTCCCTGGGGCTGACAACTGGCTCCAGGTACTGGCCCGCCCTGGCCGAGGGCGAGGCTGCTGGCCGCTCTTCCCTCGCCCTGGACCCTCGGGACACTTGCCCACAGGTAGGAGCAGGGACCCAGGCCAACCCGGGCTTCTGACCACGTGCCCATCTGCCAGTGCCTCTGTGCCTTTGAGGAATTTCTCACGTGGGCTTTTTCCCATTAACACCCCCCTCACAAGCATGTTCTCTGAGCCGAACAGAAGGAAAAGGTCATTGTGTCCTTCCAGAGGACAGTCCTGCTCGCCTTCCTGTAGTGGCTGGAGGGGTGAAGGGGAAAGCGGTGGGGGCGGGGGCAGGTGGCCTTTCAGCTTTGCAGGAGGGAGGTCCCTGGTTCATCCCACCAGCGCGCGGGAGAAAGAAGGACTCTGCCGG
>PVJC01027571.1:0-23187 GCA_004026665.1 Murina feae
TTGTAGGCCAGAGACTAAATAAGCCCATACCCTCAATGCCATGCCAGGTGCATTTTTTAATTGGATAGAATTGTATAGTTTTCAAGGCTAGCAGCGAGATAACCACTAACTGCACAGAGGGCTGGCTCCTTAATAAAAAGGGGAAGTTCTGCTTGTAGGCTTGCTTAGAATTTGAATTCATTTTCTCTAAGCCCACCGCAGTGAATAAACTCTCCTGCATTGTTTGATTATTCCGGTTCTCTGTAACAGAATGATAAGTAAGAATCTTAAAAGCAGTTAGAGAGAGACAGAAAATTACCTACAAAGGATCCCCCATCAGACTGGCGACAGACTTAAGAAGAAACAACTCTGGGAAACATATATGCACGCAATACAGGAGCACCCAAATACATAAAAAATCTTCTGGAGGACATCACGGGAGACTAACAGCAATACAATTATAGTAGGGGACTTTAATATCCCATTTTCACCACTGGAAAAATCCTCTAAACAAAAAATCAGCAAAGAAACATCAATCCTAAATGACTCACTAGATCAGATGGACTTAATTGACATCTTCAGAACACTTTACCCCAAAGCCACAGAATATACATTCTTCTCAAGTGCACATGGGTCATTCTCAAAGATAGACCATATATTGGGTCACAGGCAAAGTCTCTTCAAATTCAAGAAGATAAAAATCATATCAAGCATCTTCTCAGATCGCAATGGCATAAAACTGGAAATCAACTATAATAAAAACAATAAAAAAATCAAACACATGGAGACTAAATAGCATGCTATTAAACAATGACTGGGTTACCACAGAGATCAAAGAAGAAATAAAAAAAAATCATGGCACAAATTACAATGAAAACACAATAATCCAAAACCTATGGGACACAGCAAAAGCAGTCTTAAGAGGGAAGTTCATAGCTCTACAAGCCTACTGCAAAAAACAAGAAACAATGATAATAAATTACTTAACCCTACAACTCAAAGATTTAGAAATAGAGCAACAAGAAAAGCCCATTGTAAGCAGAAAGGAGGAAATAATTAAGATCAGACCAGAAATAAATGACATAGAGACCAAAAAAAAAAAAAAAAAAAAAAAAAAAAAAAAAAAAAAAAAAAAAAAAAAAAAAAAAAAAAAAAAAAAAAAAAAAAAAAAGAACAACACACAAAAAAAATTACAACAATACAAAAGATCAACAAAACCAAGAGCTGGTGCTTTGAAAGGATAAACAAGATTGATGAACTGCTGGCCAAGCTCACCAAGAGGCAGAGAATGGACCCAAATAAACAAAATCAGAAATGAAAGAGGAGAAATAACAACAGAACCCACAGAAATACAAAGAGTTGTTAAAGAATACTATAGACAACTCTATTCCAATAAACTGGACAACCTGGAGGAAATGGACATATTCCTAGAAAAATACAACTTTCCAAAACTCAATCGGGAAGAATCTAAAAATCTCAATAGGCCCATAACTATGGAAGAAATGAAAGTAGTAATCAAAAAGCTTCCAGCAAACAAAGGCCCAGGGCCAGACTGCTTCACAGGGAAGTTTTACCAAACATTCAAGGAAGAACTAAAACCTACCCTCCTCAGACTATTCCAAAAAATTCAAGAGGAAGAAACACTTCCAAGCTCATTCTATGAAGCCAGCATCACCCTAATACCAAAACCAGATAAAGACAACACAATGAAAGAGAATTACAGGCCAATATTCCTCATAATGCCAAAATCCTCAACAAAATCCTAGCAAATCAGATCCAGCAGTACATCAGACAGATCATACACCATGACCAAGTAGGATTTATCCCAGGGATGCAAGGATGGTACAATATCTGTAAATCAATAAATGTGATACATCACATAAACAAATTGAGAGATAAAAACCACATAGTCATATCAATTGATGCAGAAAAAGCATTTGACAAAATCCAACACCCATTTTTAAAATATTTATTGTTCATATTATTACAGTTGTTCCTCTCCCCCCCCCATAGCTCCCCTCCTCCCAGTTCCCACACCACCTTCTGCCCTTATCCACCCCCTGCACTGTCCTCATCCATAGGTGTACGATTTTTGTCCAGTCTCTTCCCACACTCCCAACACCCCTTTCCCCTTGAGAATCGTCAGTCCATTCCCTTTCTATGCTCCTGATTCTATTCTATTCACCAGTTTATTTTGTTCATCAGATTTTTTTATTCACTTGATTTTTAGGTTCACTTGTTAATGGATATGTATTTGTTGTTCATAATTTTTATCTTTACTTTTTCTTCTTCTTACTCTTCTCAAAGGATACCTTTCAGCATTTCATATAATACTGGTTGGGTGGTGATGAACTCTTTAGCTTTTTCTTATCTGTGAAGGTCTTTGTCTGACCTTCAATTCTGAATGATAGCTTTGCTGGGTAAAGTAATCTTGGTTGTAGGTTCTTGCTATTCATCCTTTTAAATATTTTTTGCCACTCCCTTCTGGCCTAAAAAGTTTCTTTGGAGAAGTCAGCTGACAGTCGTATGGGTTCCCCCTTATAGGTAACTGACTGCTTTTCTCTTGCTGCTTTTAAGATTCTCTCCTTGTCTTTTGCCCTTGGCATTTTAATTATGTTGTCTTGGTGTGGTCCTCCTTGGATTCCTTTTGTTTGGGGTTCTCTGCACTTCCTGGACTTGCAAGTCCATTTCTCTCACCAGGTAGGGGAAGTTTTCTGTCATTATTTCTTCAAATAGGTTTTCAATATCTTGCTCTCTCTCTTCTTCTGGCACCCCTATAATTCTGATGTTGGTGTGCTTGAAGTTGTCTCAGAGACTCCTTACACTATCTTCATATTTTTGGATTCTTTTTTCCTTTTGCTTTTCCAGCTGGGTGTTTTTTGTTTTTTCATACTTCATATCTTTGACTTGATTCTTGCAATCCTCTAGTCTGCTGTTGGATCTCTGTATATTATTCTTTATTTCAGTCAGCGTATGCTTAATTTACGGCTGGTCCTTTTTCATATCTTTGAGGGTCTCACTAAATTTATCGGCAGTCTCTAGCATATTCTTGAAAAACCTTATAACCATGGTTTTGAACTCTATATCCAGTCGTTTGCTTTCCTCCATTTCTGTCATTTGTGATCTGTTTCTTTGTCTCCGGATTTTGGCTGCTTCCCTGAGTTGACAGACTGGCTTTAATCAGCTGTGTCTATGGTGAGAGAACTTCTATGCTGGAGACACCTTTATGGGGCAAGACTTACTTCAGTGGGTCTTTGGTACCCACTAAGTCTGCCCCCTGACCGTGTCCCTTATGAGTCTGAGGAGTTGTAGACTAGGTGGTCCCGCTCTGACTACTGGGTACACAGTCTCTTGGAACTCCAAGGAGTTGCTATTTTAGCTTCTGCCTGAGGTTTCCCAGCCTTTTATATACAAAAGCCTCTGCAGTGGGACAGGGTCTCAGGGAATCTACAGGGTGGAGCAACCAGCTATGGCCAATTCTCAGCCCGGCCCTAAGAAGCACCGGGTCTCAGTGTCCCTCAGCACTGCCTAGTTAAAGTTGCTCTGGAGATCCTCCCAGTGCCAGATAGTGCCAGACAGTTCAGCTCCTCCCCATATGGTTCTGAGTCTCCAGAAACTTGCCTGGAACTGGAGTTCAGAGGCATTGGGAGCTTGTGCCTCCCTCCGGTACAAAATGCTGCCAGCCCTTTCTGTGAGCCCCCTTCACGCACGGCTCCATACCTCTGCACTTTATTCCTGCACCTCCTCTGCATCTCAGTCTCTTTCTAGTTGTAAAATTTCCACTGAGCCAGACTTCTGTGAGTGTGGGTGGTGTCTGTTCCCTCTTTTCGTTGTGATCTTGAAATGATTGTGCACGGCTGCAATTCCAGTGTTTACCTATGCTGCCATCTTGGTTTCTCTCCCAACACCCATTATTGATAAAAACTCTCAGTGAGGTGGCAATAGAAGAATCATACCTCAACATAATAAAAGCCATATATGACAAACCCACTGCCAACATCATACTCAATGGGCAAAAACTAAAACCATTTCCCCTTAGAACAGGAATAAGACAGGGATGCCCACTCTCACCACTCCTGTTCGACATAGTACTGAAAGTATTAGCCATTGCGATTAGACAAGAAGAAGAAATAAAAAGGCATCCAAATTGGAAAAGAAGAAGTAAAACTGTCCTTATTCACAGATGACATGATATTGTACATAAAAAACCCTAAACACTCCATCAAAAATTATTAGCCTTAATAAATGAATTCGGCAAAGTAGCAGGATACAAAGTTAATGCCAAGAAATGTATGGCATTTCTATACACCAATAGTGAACTTACAGAAAGAGAGGCTAAAAAAGCAATTCCATTTACCATCACACCACAAAAATTAAGATACCTAGGAATAAGCTTAACTAAAGAGGTAAAAGGCCTCTACTCAGAAAACTAAAGGATGTTGAAAAAAGAGATAGAGGAAGATATAAACAGATGGAAGAACATACCATGTTCATGGATTGATAGAATTAAATTGTCCATACTACCGAAAGCAATCTAGATTCAACACACTTCCCATCAAAATACCATCGGCATATTTCACAGACCTAGAACGAACTCTCCAAAAATTCATCTGGAATAAAAAAAGACCACGAATAGCTGCAGCTATCCTGAGAAAAAACAACAAAGTAGGTGGGATCTCAATACCAGATGTCAAGTTGCATTACAAAGACACTGTTCTCAAAATGGCCTGGTACTGGCACAAGAATAGACATATAGCTCAATGGAATAGAATAGAGAACCCAGAAATCTATCTGAACCAATATGCTTAATTAATATTTGACAAAGGAAGCAAGAACATACAATGGAGACAAGACAGTCTCTTCAATAAATGGTGTTGGGAAAATTGGACAGATACATGCAAAAAATGAAACTAGACCACCAACTTACACCATACACAAAAATGAACTCAAAATGGATAAAGGACTTAAATGTAAGACGGGAAACCATAAAAATACTAAAGGAATCCAAAGGCAACAAAATCTCAGACATATGCCAAAGCAATTTCTTCACCGATACAGCTCATAGGGCATTGGAAACTAAAGAGAAAATAAACAAATGGGGCTACATAAAAATAAAAAGCTTCTGCACAGCAAAAGAAACCGTCAACAGAACAACAAGAAAGCTCACTACATGAGAGTCAATGCTATCACCGATAAAGGTTTAATCTCCAACATTTATAGGGAACGCACACAACTTAACAAAAGGAAAATAAACAATCCAATCAAAAAATGGGCAAAGAACCTAAGTAGACACTTTTCGGGGGGACATTCAGAAATCCAAGAGACATATGAAAATATGCTCAAAGTCACTAATCATCTGAGAGATGCAAATTGAAACGACAATTAGGTATCATCTCACACCTGTCAGAATGGCCATCATCAACAAATCAACAAATGACAAGTGTTGGAGAGGGTGTGGAGAAAAAGGAACCCTTCTGCACTGCTGGTGGGAATGCAGACTGGTGCAGCCACTGTGGAAGACGGTTTGGAGTTTTCTCAAAAAATTGGAAATGGAACTCCCATTTGACCCTGTGATCCCACTCCTGGGAATATACCCCAAGAGGCCGGAAACACCAATCAGAAAGGATATATGCATCCCTATGTTCATAGCAGCACAATTTGCCATAGCTAAGATTTGGAAACAGCCTAAGTGCCCATCAGCAGATGAATGGATTAAAAAACTGTGGTACATCTACACAATGGAATACTGTGCTGCTGTAAAAAGGAAGGAATTCTTACCATTTGCCACAGCATGGATGGAACTGGAGAGCATTATGCTAAGTGAAATAAGCCAACCAATGAAAGAAAATACCACATGACATCACTCATTTATGGATAATAAAGATCATTATAAATTGATAAACAAAAATAGACACAGAAGCAAAGCAGCATCAAACAGACTGTCAAACTACAGCAGGAAGGCCAGGGAGGGTTGGGGTGGGGTGGGTTTAAGAAATCAACCAAAGGACTTGTATGCATGCATATAAGCATAACCAATGGACACAAAACACGGGGGGCTAGGGGAGGCTGGGGAAAGGACAAGAGCGGGGGAAGGAGACATATGTACTACTCTTTGTAATATTTTACGCAATAAAAAAATAGAAAATTAAGAAAATTTAAAAAATAAAAATAAAATAAAATTCCCATCATGACAGCAGAGTAAGCCACTTTACAGGTGCAACCAGAGCAGGATGCTATGAAAAGGAGCATCTAGGGATGAGCACTGGGAAATTTAAAATGCTCAGCAGAAGGAGAGAAATACAGCTTAAACCTTAAAAAGACATTCTGCTTATAACCTAGAGATGACAACATATGAGGACAGTGGAAAGAGCTGGAAATGACTGTCCAGAGGTGCTAGAAACTGATGAGAAGAGAAGTGGTTATGATTTTTCATTGTCTTACCTCCCAGTGGAACCTGGAAGCTATGACCACCATAACCATGGTTTGACAAACCCAGCAAAGACAGACAGTGTCCCTGCCCTCAGTGCTGCCTGGCTCAGCTTCAGGACCTGGTTTCTTATTTACAAATCAGAAGCACCCCGACAAGAAGGTGAGGTGAGTGAGCACAGGGCAGGAGGCAGTCCCTCTGTGGTCCTGGTCAGACACTGAAACAGCAGCAACTGACTGTTGGGTGTCAGTGGTGCAGTGCTCTGTGCGGCTGGGGCAGGCTTGCTCCATGTCCCTTGTGGGCACTCAACAGTCGGCCCAGTCTCTCAGACTCTGCAGAGCAGATGCCCTTCCTGGGCTCCAGCAGGAGCTGGGAGCACCACCTCCCCTGGGCCTGCCAGCAGCCTGTGTGGCGCCAGACCCAGCCTTCCAGGCTAACCCTCGGGCTGTTTCATCCTGGATCCCCCTGAGACAGGGCCCAGGCCTATTCTGATGCCTGTGGAGCCTGCCCGAGGGCCCCTCACACTGCACACCCAGCATTGCCCATGGCGATTCCTGGCAGCCCAATGCTTACATTAGAAGTGTCTGCAAAATGGAGACCCTGGTGTCCGTTTGGAGGGGATCCAGGGCTGCTGACAGAGAGCAACTGGCAGGCCTGAGGCACAGGGCATCCTAGTCCTTCTCAGGGAAGAGCAGTGGCTGGTGTCCCCGGGATTCCCGATGTTGCTGGTGAGGAGCTGCTGGTGCAGGCTCAGTCTCTAGGGAACCTGCCTCCTTCATCAGGTGGTGGTTCTTCCCGGTTCCTTCCTCCAGCCCCCGGAGAGCCCAGGCCCCTGGGAGAGGATTCCTCTCAGGGTCCTGCTTTTGGTGCAGCTGGCCCTGGAGGTGGGAGGGGCTCCCGGGATTCTAAGTCTCAGCTGCTTTTGCTGCATGGCCCTTAGGCCAGGACACTGCTGCCTTTGGAGTCCCAGTCATGGCACAGGCAGAAGTGTGATTTAAAGTTAAGTCAGAGAGTCCCGAGTTTGACGCTGTCCCTGCAGGAGAAACGGGGAAAGATAGGTCATGCAGGGCACCTACGCCCTAAGGACACAGTCCACCCGTCCCTCCCTCCTCCAGGAGCTGGACATGACCATGACTCAGGAGCTGGGCCAGAGTCAGAGGTGGCCTTCTCACAAAAGGCCCAGGTTCCCCGTGGATGTTCCAGGTCCACTGACTCACCAGCCTTATGTTCTCCGAGGGCTAGACTTCAGATGACAGCCCCCGTGAGCAGTGCCTGGAGGTTGAGTTCCTGGCAGGCAGCACGGGGAGTGGGCGATGTGTGGTGCCCTTCAGCCTGGGTTCTCAGACCTGTTTCCATCAACAATGCTTGTCCTTCCATCTAAGGCCTGTGTGCAAGTCCCACACATAAAGGAAGTGAAATTGGAGTGGTTATGCTGAAGCAGGAATGGGACCCCCAGTTCTTCAACACCCCTTCTGTGCCTCCCCAAGGGGCCTAAGAATGAAGCTCCTGCTGACATCCCCCATTATGGGGAGTCACTATTCTGGAGGCTCTGACTGCCCTTGCCTGAAGGATGGCCTAGTGGCCCAGGCAGAGAGCACTGATTGCAGGAAGATCTCACCTTCCTCACCTGGATGGTAGTTGCCCAGAGCAGCTCCCAGTGGGAAATTTCATCTTAGAAATGGGTGGAAACACTTGCCTCTCATGCAGGCAGAAGAGAATCAGTGAAGGAGACCAGTGTTTTCAAAAATTAAGTCGCTTTGGTCTTCATCATTTCCAAAGAACAAAATCCTAGGAGGATGGGAAGTTAACTTTTTCATTAAAACAAAAACTGAGAGCGTTGGATTGGATTTGGCTTCTGAAGTATCAACAGTAAGTGCAGGAGCGAGCATTCTCTCCCACCCTCCCATTGCCTAGGAAGCTACATGGGGCTGGCATGGAACTCCTGCAGTTTATGGGCAGAGACAGACTCTGTGGGGAACACAGTGACCCCGCGCAGCCCTCCCATCGTCACACTGGGTGGAGGGTGACACGACAGGAGGAGTTGGCCACCACTTTTGGAAGTGTCACTAAGGGGCCAGATTTATGCCAAATCAGCTGAGGAAAGGGATGGTCTTTCTAAGTGTTCTGATTCCTCGAGCTTCTCTTATCAAGAGACAGAGGCGAAGGGGTGGGCAGTGCAGGGCTGGGATGACCGGAGGCTTTCGGAGCCCGCTGATCTGTATCCCTGTTGCCTTTCAGTGACAGGTCCTTATCCAAGAGGAAGGTGGGTTTTTTGGTTCAAAATTTTCCTTCTCAAAGAGGGGGCTCTTTCTGCCTCTGTGCTCTTCACAAAAAGCAAGTACTTTTTGGCTGACCCCCAAACCCCACTGCTAACAGGCTTTTCTGAAGCCTGCTCTTTGGAAAGCGCACCAGGGTTAGGGAACTGGGTGCCCTGTGCCCCAGTGAGTCCAGAGCAGAGTGTTTGTGGGGCAAGAAGCAGAGCTGCTCTTAGTGTGTCCCTGGTATTCAATGCAGTTCAGCTCAGCACCAGCTGTGTGCAGGGAGGACAGGCACACAGTCCCCTGTCCCTAGCTGTGACTGTGCAGCAGGACATGCTGTGGAACTGCGTGTGCTGTGGGCGTGGACCAAGAGGGGAGGTCTGCAGGCCTGGAAGGGACCCCCTACCCTGGCCCAGTGGTGCCGCCCTCCCTGCAGCTGGTGGTTCCCCAGCTGACCCCAGGGAGGCAGGGAGGGCTGCCCTAGACATGCTGAGGCAGGCACATCCCACAGCCAGGAGGGTGGCTGCCCCACACTTGTCACAGGGGAGCTCCATTTCTTTTCTCTTTAGGGCAGATGTCAATTTGAGAGCAAAAAAAAAAAAAAAAAAGAAGGAGCTGAAGGACAGCAAACAGCCACAGAAAGCCAGCACGTTCTTTCCTCTTGAGACCCCAGAACCCGCCCCCTGGGACCACCAAGGGGAAGTAGGCCCTGGAGCAGACACAGGCTTCGTTGTGCACACTGGGGTACTCACGCTCTGTCCTGTCCCGGCTCCCGCTCTCACCAGGTGCCACTGTCCTTGTCTAGGCAGGGTGTTTCTCCATGTTCTAGAAAGCTCCATGTGTAGTAAGGGTGAGCTCCCCAACCCTCCAACCCATCGCTTTCCCAGAGCCGCCCTGTTTGGTCTAAACCGGAGTTCTGCATGAAATTTCCTTTGTTAACAAAATTGTCTGAGCCCCAGCCCCAGATCTCACAGACACAGAAGCACAGCTGTCATCCCACACAGCCCATGCCCACTGTGCCTGGGCCCTGGCACTCAGGGGAAGTGGGCCCCCTCCTGGGGCATCTCCAGAATCTGGTCTGTGCTCCATGGGGGGAGACCCACTGAACTGTGGCAGAATCGCTTTGTTATGTCCTGGTTGCCAGACAGGAGAGTTTAGTCTAGGCTAGACAGGGTCATCGGCCCTTTTTGTTAAGGGTTGTCTTTTCCTCTCAGGGTCCCGGTGGTCAGGCAGCTTAGAGAGCCATAGGGATTCGACCAGTGACTGACAGCTCACCTCGTGCCCTGAAGGGTAAGTTGACCTTCCTTCTGGGATCTCTCCAGTGCCCTTCCATCTCGGCTCTGGGCTTTGTGTTATTTGTGTGATTTAAAGAAGACAATTAGCAAGTTCTTCGCAGCCTGATGGGTTTGCCTTCATAGGCCACATCATGCAGTTTCAGGCTCAGGCCTGGGACTTTTCAAGGAGTTGGGTTCACATCCCTTCTCTTCACTGACCAGCTCTGGGCACCTGGGCGAGCCACCCATCCTCCGAGTCTGAGTTCCTGCAGCTTCCGGATGGGGACAGGGCCGGGAGTTTTGGTCCATGGTGGTCAGAGGACATGGAGTGAGTGTGATTCCTTTACAGCTTTTCAGTTTGTTAATGGTGCAGAAGATGGTCTGTCTACACTATCCCAAGGGCTCAGGAGTATGGTGCCTCCCAGCTGTTGCTAACTTCAGCTTTAGCCAAAGCTCTGCTCTTTCCTCCCACATTATTTTGTTTTTAAACCGCACTGTGAGCTTCTAGAGAATCCCAGCATGTCCTTGACACCCCCAGTGCCAGCCTGGGAGAAGTGTGCTCTGGGTTCCCCAGCAGGGCTCCCTATGCTCCCTGAGCTGGAGGCAGCACAGAGCCCACTGGAGGCAGGCGAGCGAGAGTGAGACTGACGTATGTCCCTCTGTGTCCCCTCACCCTGACACCAGATTCCTCTGATCCATCCGCTCCACTGAAGGCCCGAGGATTCCACAGTGAGGACCTGATGCCCAGCAGGGACACAGCACTCTGCCCCGCCCCGCGATGCCAGCACCCCAGGACATACTACCCTCAACTACCAGGAGTACCCACCACCCAGAATGGGCCTTTCCACTAGGAGGCATGCAGAAGAGGGGTGTGGCCCATCCAGGCCTGAGGACAGCCCTGTGCCCCCTGGAGCAGAGGATGGTCACCCTGCAGGAGTTCCTGGAGGAGTGTGACCAGGCTCCCCCTACACTGTGTGAGGCCCAGGAGCGTTCTTTCCTCTCTCTCCCCTCAGATGGACCTGGACCAGAGGGGAGACCTGAACAACAAAGTCACAGAGGGAGATAGGGTGGGGCTGGCGCCACCTGGCTGCAGAGCTGGCTTGGATGGGGAACATAACCACTAGCCAGAAAGTGACTGTGCTGGCAGCTAGCCCATCTGTGCAGGGAGTGGCAGAAAGGCCAACCTGGAGGGCTTGAGCCATGCAGTCTCTGTGCAGTTACTCTACGCTGCCGCTGGGCAGAAGGTGGTCCTAGTCATCTGTCAATAAATGGGAAGGCTGTGCTCCAATGACCCTTTACTTATGGATACTGTCCTTTGAATTCTATAGAGTTTTCACAAAAGTCTGTTCTTTAAAAATATTTTGTTTTAATCACTTAAAAATGTAAAGACTGCTTAGGTCACAGGCCATACATAAATGAGAGTGGCAAGTCCTAGCCAGCTTGGATCAATAGTTAAAGCATCAGCCATGGACCAGTCAAGGGCATATCCCTCAGTTGCAAAGTCGATGCACCAGTCTTGGTCAGGGCATGTGCAGAAGGCAACCAGTCATGCCTCTCTCACATTGATGTTTCTCTCTCTCTGCCCCTCCCTTAACCCCTTCCACTTTCTCTAAAAATCAATGAAAAAATACCCTTGGGTCAGGATTAACAAAAACAAAAGAAGGGTGGTGAGCTAGAGTCGGCCCGCAATGCCAGTTTGCTGAGCACTGCTCTGCTGCTCTGACCCCTGGATGTCAGTGGCATTAGGAAACCTTCGTGTCTCCCTGTAGCTTTCCTGAAGCTGCATGTGCACCTGTTACTGAGCTGTTGCCTCCTGCACTGGTGAAGGTCACTGGTGAGACCCTTGGAGGATTTTAGTAATTGTCTCCTTCCCCTTAAGCATACACAGTGGAACTTTCTCCGGCCACATAGCGAATTCTCTGGCCTGCATTAGTAGAGCCTGGTGACACGGAATACAGAGTATTTGTTCAGTAGATATTTATTGAGCGTGTACTTTGTGTTAGGCAGCATACATGATGCCCGACCCCCCCCCAAAAAAATAAACACACACACACACACACACACACACACACACACACACAAAGTAAACCAGTTCATCAGCAAGTTTTGTCACATACTTGCTAGGTGCCTGGTCAGGTGGGTGGTCCTGAAGGCAATATGTACATGGTCCCTGCCTCCCGTCATTTCTGTTTCTGTCTACAGAGTACTGTGCGCCGGGTGCTAGAGAGAAACCAAAGCCCTGCCCTCATGTTCATGGTCTGATGCCGTGCTTCTCAGATTGCAGCCTGCCTCACGTTCACCTGGGCTGCCTGGACATAGGCTGAACCCGGGGTTTCTGGCTGGCTCAGTGGCTCTGGGATGGGGCTCCCTGAGAATCTGCATCACTACCAAGTGCCCAGAAATCACCTGGTCCTTCTTAGTCCCAGTGAGACCAAAGCAGCCTCGCTGTAGTAGGAGCTGGTTGTGGAAGCTGATGCTCCCTCCTGAGAGCCACCTCCCTCCCTTTTCCCAGCGTGCTCACCCCACTTACCTGACACCCTCAAGCAGGCTGGAAGAAGTGGGATTCACAACCGTGCCCATGCCTCCACTCGCTGAGTGTTGATGCTGGGAGAGGGTTTCACATATGGGCCCTCTGGGTGGCTAGGGAGGGTACACTCATGTAGATGGGTGTCAAAGATTTAGAACTGTGTAGAGAGGGGCCGGGTGCTGTGAAAGATGGCTGCAGAGCTGGACAGCTGTGGGTTCAACCCCCACCTGCCACTCTCTAGATGTGGGACCTGCTGGACTGTGACCTCACTTGCCTTACCTGTTGAAGGTTGTCTTAATACAACCTTGCAAGATTTCTTTAAGAATTGAACGAGTTGGGGGATTTTATTTTGTTCTTCTGCAATTGCACCTGTAGTTTCTAGCATAGTGCCTGGCACATGGGAAGCAGGTAATACATGGTACCTGTTGTATTAGTGACCTCAGGTCTTCCTGGATTAACTCCCAGGGTATATGACTCCTAACTGGCATGTGAAACAGCAGGCTGTATCTCTGGCAAGTTGAGCATCCAGATGTCTTCATGGGCCAGGGAGTTGGCAGGCGGAGGTGTCTCCTGGGTTGCTGAACCATCCCGCATGATGACGCTGTCTGACACAGTCTGGTGGCCTGGGTTGGAACCCTGACTCACCTTCCTCAATGCCCTCTTTCCCTCTTCTATTCTCCTGGTGGCCTCCACTTAGGAGATGCATGTGTTATAGAAGACCAGAGAAGAACCAAGCAACACTTAGAGAGATGGAGTTACATTTATTACCACATGCAGGCCCAGAGAAAAATGTCTCTAGAATTCTGGGCCCGCGTGTAAGAATAAATGTAACTCCATCACTCTAAGTGTTGCTTGATTCTTCTATGGTCTTTTCCCTGACCGAGAAAACCAACCCATGCTTTGCCTTTTGGCCTCTGGTGATTGGACCAGATTTGGGGCCCAGGGGCACCGGACAGGCATCTGGGAGGTGCATGTACTGTTGATCTCAGCAGAATTAAATCGGGGGACTCTGGGCACTCCCAGACCTCAGCCCAGGACCTGGCTGGCATTTGGAGAGAGTGGACGGACACTTCTGGACCTGTCGACAGAATCGGTAAGGTAGGGGCCCCTATCAGTCAGTCCCACCCCAAGTGAGTGGAAGGGGGAGCTTGATCACCTCCCCGGAAGCCATACAGCTTCCATAGGCAATTAATCAGGAATCAGGTGGACTGTTTAAACTCTGAGTAAATATCTGGTAGAAGTAAAAAACTCGGATTGTCTGGCATATAAATATAAGTGTGAGAGCCTGCGTAAAAGCCAAATCTATTTTGATTTATTCTACATTTCTGTTGATTCATCTGGCTAAATGTTTGATTTATTAAAGGCTGAACCCATGATAATCTACAAAAGTCTTAAGCAGCACTGCTGAGTTATTTTTCTCAAGAGACATTTGCTCTTTATCATGGAGGGAATCAGCCCACATAGCTAATAAAAATTTCTGTCTATCAGTTTCTCTTCCCTGAGTTGTGAATTTGCTGTATTAAATAGAAATTTTGAAGTTATGGGGTAGATTTAAAGGCTAAAACAAAGACCAGCTAGATTCCAAGATTGCTTGATTCTGAGATTGATTATAAGAAAAGCAATAGAGAAGTCTTTTCAAGTAAACTATTTGCAACAAAGTAGTAAACTTCAAAAAACAACTTGTTATTTGTGGCTTTTCTTATCTCTTTTGGTGGGCAGAGACTTCCAGGGGCAGGGCTTACAACTCCACAAGGCAGAGAAATTTAAGGGCCCTGTCCCTGCCTGTGACATCACAGTCCAACGTGAGCCACCTGAGGTGGAACTAAGGCTGAAGTTATTATTAACTGTCTATGGACCCTGTTAACCCTGGTTGTTTGTCTTGTGCAGTCTGTTGTCTTCATGGCTGTGTGTTTTGTTTGACTTGCAGTTTTCAGTTATTTATTAGGATTCTCATATGGAACATAACCTGGTCTTTCCCTTCCTCCTTCATCCTGATTCTGACAACATCTGTAACTGGCTTAAAGACTTTTCTTTCAGGAGGCCCTCCAGGCTTTCAGTTGTAAGAAATCTCCCTACACACCCTTATCCTCATCTATCCAGGCTAAGAGTCATTTTTCTCCACAGGTCGGACCCCAGACTCCAGGAGGGAGGACTACTACAGTGGTAATCTGTGGTTTTCCCACTGTTTCTATTTCTCCCCTCCTTAGGAATTGTCTCCCTCTGACTCACAATAAGAGAGGGAGACAAGCAATGGGCCCCGGGCTGGTTCACGGGTGTGGGGGCGGGTGTTGGCAATTAATTATGAAGCAGGGAGAGGCAGGTTGTCGTTGATTTTTATTGGCTGAAGACCAGTAAAAATTAGCATAGGGGTCTGGTCCATAGCCTACTAGATGTCTTATCAGAACTTCACTAAATTCAAGATTGCGAGATTTCTGCAAGCACAATTAATCTTTCTCTGCCCTGGTTTATTTTCTTTAACCCTTCCAATACTAAATTAGACCGATATAAAATACTTGAAAGTCATAAATATTAATCTAACAATGCTGACTGTTCACTTTTAGTAATCTTTAAAAGATTGAGGTTTCTAAGAATAAAGAATTCTAATACATTTTTAAAAATATAAAAAAAAACTTAGCCCTGGCTGGTTTGGCTCAGTGGATAGAGCATCGGCCTATGGACTGAAGGGTCCCAGGTTCGATTCCAGTCAAGGACATGTACCTTGGTTATGGGCACATCCCCAGTAGGTGATGTGTAGGAGGCAGCTGATCGATATTTCTCTCTCATAGATGCTTCTAACTCTCTATCCCTCTCCCTTCCTCTCCGTAAAAAAAAAAAAAAAAAAAAAAAAAATCAATAAAATATATATTTTTTAAAAAAGCCTAAACTCCCAGGAGCCAAGCAGAGGAGAAATGGAACTGAAGTCCATAGCTGCCCTGGTGATTTAGAACTGGTAGCTATGAAGACTCATCCCCAGAAAACCAGGTGAAAGAAGAAGAGGGAAGGGGGCTAGTTGCCTGATCTGCCTGCAGCAACCCTGGAAGAAGCAGCAGTTGCGAGAAAAGTGGGGGACAGCACACACTAGAGCTGACACTAGAGCTGCCCAGCTGCCACCCAGTGAGTAATGAGTGTTTTATAACAAGCAATACAAGAATTATGCCTTTGGCTTGCTGGCTACAACAGTTAAACCAGAAGCCAGTGACTGCTACTATTCTTCCTGCAGCCTCAGGAATAGAGCAGCGAGCCCAGGATCTGTGAAAGCAGCAGATAGACATAGTGAAAGCTCCCTGTTTGCAAATGTACTGAAAGGATTTACTACCTATTGCTGCTGGAAGAGGAGGGGCTGATATCCCCTTCCAGTGCACTTCCTTAGGGGAGGCCTGGTTGCCACTCTGACATAAAGGGTACTGGTGGGAAGACAAGGGGCCTAATACCCAAGCCACTGCCACAGGAGCACTTTGCAATATGCAAAGCTGTTTCTAACTGCAACTCTGGCTGGTTTGAAACTGGCAGTTTAAAGTCAAAGGACAAAGGAAAGACACTCTCCCTGGACTGGGGAGACTTCAGGACTTTGAGATTCTTCAAGACAGGAGGAGTCTGACTGAGGGACTGGCTGAGACCCATTGGGTTAAGAGAACCAGAGGCAGCATATTGAACTTATAAACTGCAGTTTGCTAGACAGAGGTCCAAGCCCAGTTGAATAGCAGTTAAGCTGCCTGTGTATAGCAAAACAACTTTCTTCCATGCCAGAATACATTTTAAGGAAATTAGACAGACTGTGTTTGAGGCTAGAAAAAAAAAGGAACTGGCCACCATACAAAGCCCTGACAGTAGCCTGCAGAAAACTGTATAATAGACTTAGATAGTGTCTGCTTCTTCTTGGACATGACTCCAGAGAGACAAGAACAGTTTTGCTTTGTGTGAGAAGATAAAAAATAGAAGGTCACCTCCCTAAGATGTTTGTATAGCCCTACCATGTGTCATGTTAAGTATCAAAATATTTAACTATCAGAAGTGGCCACAGTGCCAATGGTATACTTCATTATGGGAAAAGAAGACTATCCATCAGGTTTTGGTCTCTATTGAGAGAGTTGGCAACCTATACACTGTCTTGTAGGCTTGTGTGACCATGCCCATGTCAGGGGTGGCACAAACCTCAACTTTGGGAAAGTGGGGGAGGCCTGTTTAGAACAGAGATAAGTAGTGAAGTGATGAATACTAGCCCTCTGTTACAGGATTTACAGATCCCGTGAGGTCCTGTGACATGTGAGACTCTGTAAAGGAGTAAAGCTCCCTTAGTCTGTTCTGAGAGGGTGAGTCGCCCCTCCCAGAAACCATATGTAGTCTAAGGACAAGTCAAGTAGAAGGAGCCCTACTACAGGGACAGCTATGACTATCTATTTAAATACAGACACATTGTAAATTTCTTCTTGCCATGTGAAGACAGTTATATTACTCTGAAGAGTCCATGAAAAGGACTGACAAGGAAAATCAGAAGATCTTAAAGCAGGTCAGTATATTTTTCTCCTTATATAATTCCTCTGAAATTTAGCAATGTTTAATAAATCATGGCAATACATTTCTTTGCATAAATTCAATAAGACCAATTTCCAATTGTGGTTTTATTGATCAGAAACTTTGACTGTAGTATCATGTCTTAAAGAGCCCTGTCTGAACTCTAAAGATTTAAAGCCAATAAGAGTGCCATGGAAAAAGCCTGGTATCTGCTTGGGAGCTCTGAAAATGCTTGGCACTGGAACGCCAAGCCCATGCCCTACCATCACTGGCGGTTGGTCACAGTAGAAGGGGGGGCAATAAGGATGCCTTTGCATCCCTGTGGAACCCCCATGCATTCTGGGCCTCAATGAGTAGGAGGACTATTGAGATGGGACTTAAAGCCTAGGGTGTGTGCCCAGGTAGAGTTGCTGCAGGTGAGGGATTCACCTAACTCAGCAGATACTGCAGGCAGACATGCTAGCAGCTGGATGGCTTGACTTCCTGGCCCTATGGGGCACACTAAGATTCAATCATGAAATTCTGGCAAAGATAGTCAGTTACCATTCTTGTTGTGTTTATGGACACAACCAGGCCAAATTAAATACAATAGAAAAATTGGTCGTGATTTGGCTCTTTTGATAAACATAAAGGTAATTTTAAGGAGAAAAACTCTATTTCTGTAGAGGTTGTTAAAACTAAAATGTTTTCTTTCCCTTCTACCAGACCATTTGTTACAGTTTGTCTCTGCCTGGTCACAAGCCCACCTCCTTCTGTGCTCAGGCCTCATCATCCCTCTGACAGACAGCAAGGATCTCTCAGCTCTGAGAGAACTTCTGACCGCCTCAGCGGTCAGAAGAAATTCAATGTCCATTTTCCCTAAAATAATTCAGGGCCAGGATCCTTGAGGGTAATATATTTGGCAGTTAGACAGACATGAGCAGAGCAAGGATGGTGGGCCAACTGGCACTACCAGATGTAACTAAGTATTTCCACCTCTAGGTATGTAAGACAAGGGGCATAGCCAAAGAGGTACTCACCCAAAGTCTCAGTCCCTAGAAAAGGCCAGTAGCCTATTTGTCCAAAAGACTTGACCCCTTTACATTCGGGTGACCTACTTGCCTCTGGGCAGTAGCAGCCACAGTTATGCTTATCAAAAAAGCAAATAAGTTAACCATAGAGCAGGAACTAATGCCCCACATGCGGTCGAGGCTTTACTCCAGAACACACTGGAGCACTGGATGCCAAATGCTTGAGTCACCCAGTTTCAGGCTCTTAGTGGGCAAAAGAAAAATCAGTAACAATTTATACTGATAGCAGGTATACATTTGCAAGGGCTCACATACATAGTGTGATTTACAAGGTAAGGAGACTCCACAGAAGCAAGAGTGAACTGGACCACATAAGAAGTGGCCCAAGAGGCTGCCCTGAAACCAGTAGGGCCTCTACAGATTCTAGTGACTCTTTCAGACCCTGACCTACCCAATCTAGAAAAGCTGAAATCTATAACCAATCTTTACTCGAGTTCTTACAGGCTTTACAGTCCACCCAGAAAGCAATCCAAAAGCACATTCAAAATACTATGCCTGTACTAACTTCTGACCTGGTCCATCCCTTCCAACCCGGTGATTCTGTTTAGATAAATTTGCCACCCAAGGACTGACTCCTACCTGAAGAGGACCACCCACACAACAATCAAGGTTGATGGGATCCCAAAGTGTCTTCATCACACCCGGCTTGAGACAGCCAGGCAAAATAGAGAGTCCAGGACTCTTTGGATCCTCTAGAGATTATTCCTGGCCCTCATTCCAGGACCTTATCTTATAAACAGACCCACTGACTGTATTCTGCATAGAATTAATTCTATTAAGCTTATAGTCCTCAGAGGTCAATATATCTCCTTCCCCAACAATCACCCAAAAGAGTCAATGATGTGACTCATGTACATAAAACCAGTGGGGAATGAAGTATCCATCTTCGCCAGACAAAGTTGGCTCCAAGCCAAGACTTTGGTTGAGGTCTCAAAGACCCAGCATAGGGGCTCTTTAAGAACTTGCAAAGGGGACCAGAAAACCCCATATTTTGGAGACAAAGAGTGTTAAAAGGTTTAATAAATACAGGAAACTTCCTGTGTGACTTTGCCCAGAATTCTAGAGACATTTTTCTCTGGGCCCATGGGTGATAATAAATGTAACTCCATCTCTCTAAGTGTTGCTTGGTTCTTCTCCAGTCTTCTATAACACCTGCATTAGGCTGCTCCAGGCTGCTCCAGGCTGGGAGGTGCTGGCAGAAGGTGGCAGTCACCAGAGCAGGGTCAGAACTGGGCCTCCATGGGCTCTGCCCACCACCCCTGTGGTGGGAAAGAACTGGTTGCATCGCCAAAGGGAAGCCCAGCTAGCACGGTGCTCAGTGGAGAGAAGCCTGAAGGGAAAAGTGGTGGGGTGGCCATCCCCTGCATAGCCTCGGCCTTGGGTTCCCCTCGCCTGCCTCACTTGTTCCCTCCTACCACCCCCTTTCCCACACCAAGAAAAGGGTCTAGGTGGCTGCAAGCACTTTGAGTGGGGCTGGTCTGCACTCATTTCTCTTCCTTGTGGCCTAAGATGAAGCCCTCGCCAGGTGTCTGAGCTGGTGGACTGAGGACAGAGCATAGTCCACCCAGTCAGCTCCACCTCCCCTCCTGCTGGGCGGGAATTGAGGAACAGAAGGAAACAGTGGGCTGTGCTCAGGCTTCCAGGTGTGACCTGCCCTGAGTGGATGAGTTTGTGGAAATTACTTCCCTCTCTGGGTCTGTTTTCTTGCTGGTGAAGTTAGGGGCTGCCTGCATGCCATCTGCTTTTCTCCCTGACCCTGTATTGCACCGGTCCCACCATCCTGACCAAAGGCAGTGTGTGTGCTCTTACTTCTCCCTTGCACAGCCCTGCACACTGGTCCCCAGGCCCCCAGGGCAGAAGTCAGCCATGGCCTACCAGTTGGCACGGCTGGGAGGTACCCATGGATGCAGGGGCAGACCAGTGCCCCAAACACCCCCATCTCCTGCTCCAAACCCCCATACTGGGAGCACTGGCTGGGAGTGCTTCCCCTCCAGTGCTTCTCTTCAGAAGCTTAGGAGACTATGGTCCAGGCAGATGGGCAGTGACCAGAGCTCTCCACACTGAAGCTTGTCCAGTCTCCAGGGCTCCCACATCAGCCTGTGAAATACTTATTCCTTGAAATCAAAGTGTGGGCAGGGTAAGCTCCTTCCGGGGCTGCAAGAGACAATCGGTCTAAGTCCACCCCAGCTGCTGCTGGTGGCCAGCTATCCTTGGTTCATGGCTTGGAGACCCACTCCCCCCTCCACCCACCACGGAGTCCCAGTCACATGGCCTGTCAGTGAGTCCAAAGTCCCTCTTAGAAGAACACCTGTCATTGCAGGTGAAGCCCTCCCAATCCAAGCCCTCCTCTGAACTTGATTACATCTGCACAGGCCCTATTCCCAAATAAGGTCACGGTCACTATCCCCATAGACATGGGTTGGGGGACACTGTAGGACACACCCCAGGAGAGGTATCACAGGCCACACGAAGGAGATAGAGGCCCAACTCTGATTAAAAACACAAGTCTCAAAGCAGCAAACTGAGCATGAAATACCCCATAACTACTGGTAAACATGCAGAAATAATCCAACACATTTTCCTAAAGGTAGATGGGCATCCAGGTAAATGCGCTCATGTGTGAAAAGGTTCACACCCTGCTGATGAACAGGGTTCCTTTGGTGGCAGGTCGTGAAAAGGCCTCTTGTCCCTAACCAGTAGGGATCTCCTGTATGAAGTGAGACCATATCCCTGCACTCACCGCCAAGTCAGGGGACCACAAGTTCTGAGAGGAGACATACTGAGGATGCTGAGCCTTTTCCAGCACTGTCTCCCTCCCGCCAGCAGAGTGCGCCACCCTACCACTCGCAGAGCACCGCTCTCTGCCTGGAAGTCCTGCCCAGGTCAGAAGTCAACATTGGTGCCTGTTGAGGATGCTGTACCCACAGAGGAGGGAGCTACTGCTGGTGGTTACCCGCACCAGGTGGCTGCTGGAAGCCTGGAGGGGACGTGGGCCCTGGGGCGGTTAAGCCCACAGTGAGGAGTCCATGCTGGGACCTTCAAGAACCAGCCCCATGGCGGAACAGCGCTCATTGCAAGTAGTCAGTTCCTTTCCCTCAGAAGGTGGCCAGGGCAGGGCAGAACAGGGCAAAGGGCAGGCTGGGCTCTGAGTCCTCCCAAATCCTGGTACGGGGGCTCCCACTCTGCAGGCAAGAATGACTACGGACTAATGACTATAAGCTGAAAATGAAAGATATTCTTTAGAATTAACATCACTATGTTAGCTTCTCTACAGTTATAGAAATTCCTCTCTTCTATTGATATAATTGCTCCCCTTTCCTTTCTCATAAATACCCGTTGCCTTTACCTCTTAACCAGAAAACTATTTGGGTTTCTGTCTGCATCAGTACGTCCGGAATACTTATTCTTTTGGATCTCAATAAATGCTTGTTGCCTCTCACATTGGCTTTTTATTTTTAGGTTAACACTAAATTGATAGGATAGGATATTAGTTTTCAAATGCATCATCGGCTGGGGAGAAGAATGGAAGAGTTACGAAATAAACTGGAGAAAAAGAAAGAGACCAAAATAGGAATGGTGTGGAGTAAATTCTATGAATGATTGAGCATCTCTGTGTTAGTAGAAACTAATGAGATAGATTTTAATCATCAGAAGTTAAGTTTTATTGAATAGCATAGTCTTTTTTAGTAGTATTAAATATTTCAGTCCTACAAGATGCATAAACTTTAAAGACTCACGTAATAAATATCCATCACCAAGCTTAAGCCACCCTGTCCTTCCTCCCCAATTTCATTCTTTCCTCCCATCTCCATCCTAAGCTCCCACTCCAAGCTCTTTGAAATTTGGTATTTATAATTGAACAACTTTACTTCTTATGTACATTTCTATGTCCATATACAACATATAGTATTCTTTTGCAATGCTTTTAAACTTTGACATATAACTGAAATTTATGTTTTTTCTGTCTAGCTCTGGCTCATTATTTTTGCTAACTTGAAGTATTTCATCACTCCAAGACACCTAAGCACGCCCACCAGCCAAGCCATGCCCACCAGCCAATCAGAGTGACGGCATGCAAATCAACCCAGCCAAGATGGGGGCTGGCGGCCATGGAGCTAGAGAAAACAAGAGGCCAGTGATGGACGAAACTGCCTGCTTAGGCCAGCTGTGGCCTCCGCTCAAGGCAAGAAAGTTTCAATTAGAGAAGATAAATAAACCCCAGAAACCTGCTTCCAGCCAGCCTCGCTGGAACCTTGGGTCAATGGGAGCTGTGGCCAGCTTGCAAACAGCCCTCAGCCCTTCACCCAGGCTGGCCAGGCACCCAGTAGGGAGCTGAACCCTGAAGAGGTTGTGGGCAGCCTGAAAACAGCCCTCAGCCCTTCACCCAGGCTGGCCAGGCACCCCAGAAGGGAGCTGAACCCTGAAGAGGTTGTGGGCAGCCTGAAAACAGCCCTCAGCCCCTCACCCAGGCTGGCCACAGTGAGACCCCCATCCTGATTGGGGACACCCTTCAGGGAAAACCAGTTGGCCCCCACCCATGCACCAGGCCTCTATCCTATATGATAAAAGGGTAATATGCAAATTGACCCTAACAGCAGAACCACTGGGAATGACTGGTCACTATGACACACACTGACCACCAGGGGGCAGACGCTCAATGCAGGAGCTGCCCCCTGGTGGTCAGTGTGCTCCCACAGGGGGAGCTCTGCTCAGCCACAAGCCAGGCTGCCAGCTGCCAGTACAGTGGTGGTTGTGAGAGCCTCTCCCACCTCCTCAGCAGCACTAGTGATGTCCGACTACAGCTTATGCCTGCTCCCTGCTGGCAAGTGGATATCCCCCAAGGGCTCTGGGGTTGCCAGAGGGATGTCTGACTGCCAGCTTAGGTCTGATCTCCCAGGGAATGGGCCTAAACCAGCCGGTGGACATCCCCTGAGGTGTCCTAGACTGAGAGGGCACAGGCTGGGCTGAGGGACGAACTTGAGGGCACAAATTTTTGTGCACCGGGCCTCTAATATATGTGTACTAGTAGCCACCCTCCTGTAGCTCTCTGCCCACTGCCCTGCCCTCCTGTAGCTCCTCCTGCCTCCCTTCAAAGCTTGCTGCCCTGCCCCATCCTGTAGCTCTCTGTAGCCTGCTTGTA
>PVJC01027572.1:0-23185 GCA_004026665.1 Murina feae
TTCCATTGTATGTTCTTGCCTCCTTTGTCAAATATTAATTGAGCATATTGGTTCGGGTCGATTTCTGGGTTCTCTATTCTATTCCATTGATCTATATGTCTATTCTTGTGCCAGTACCAGGCAGTTTTGAGAACAGTGGCTTTATAATACAGCTTGATATCTGGTATTGAGATCCCTCCTACTTTGTTCTTCTTTCTCATATAGCCAAATTTGACACTGACGTTACATACCTGCTTATCCCTGAAAGGAATGGGAACAGTGAGTCATTGTCATTTGAGGGCAAAAATTATACACTCACGAGTCAACTCTCCCAGCTCTTTTGACCCTCCCTCCCAAACCTGTTCCTCTCCTTACCTTCTCCATCTCAGAATACGACTCCAGTTATTCACAAACCTAGGGGTCTTCTTTGAGGTATACCTCCCCTCTCCATTGCCCCCTACCCCTGTCCTTTCATTGCTTTGTTCAGAATATAGCTCTAGTTCACTTCTCTGCTGTCACCACTGTGGTACTGGTGCCATCTTCTCCTACCCAAGACATCCCAACTATTGTCACCTCGTTGCATCTTTCCAATACAAGCTTCCTTCAGCATCCAGAGGGGTCCACTTATTGCATGAATCATCTGGTGTCACTTCTCTACATAGACCTGTCTAATGGCATCTCACCTCTCATAGATTAAGATCTAAACTCCTTCTGCAGCTTCTAAGGCCCTGAGCTTTACACGTAAGCCTCTCCTCCCTCACACTCCACTATGTTGATTGCCATCATCACTCTAGCCATGGTTTCTTTCCAGTGAACAACCAGGCCCATTAAGAGGCTGCTATAGAAACCTCGGTGAAACATTGGGGGCAATTTCAGGCTTAGAAATGTTTACGTTGGAAAATAAAATGACTAAAATCCATTTAGGCTCAGGTTCTTTATTAATGAGGACTTCTCAAAAACCAAAAATATTTTAAAAATCCAGTATGAGCAAGATGAGATGGAACTGATGCATTTAGTAGTAACATAAACTGTTTAGATCTTTCTAGAGGAAAGTTTGGGCAATATGTATCAAAATAATCCTACTCCTGGACCAGAAATCCCACTTCTAGGAATTTAGTTTGAAGACATCACTTTAGTTGAGAATCTTTATCAGAAAAGATTGGAAACAATGTGTTGACTACCAAAATGGGCCTGGTTGAGTAAATTATGGCTCATTTCGTGTAGACATAACTGGTTTGGAGATGGGAAGATGTTCATGACCCAGAGGGTAAAGGGAAAACAAGTGATCCAGAGCATGCAGCATGTCTTTCTATTTCGGTCATATTATAACTGCACAGATACTGTATGTATGCAGAGACACATGGCCAGGAGGGTGTTCATGGGTTGTCCATGCATGGTGGGAGTTTTGACTCTATGCTTTTCTTTCATGTTTTGAATTTTTTAAAAACTCATATTTACAAACAAAAGAGGTATTTCTTAAAATAAGAAATAGAGTAGAAACAGTCCATCTTAATGGTTTGAGTAGTTCCCAATACCAGCTTTCTTTTTATTATTCTTAGAGGCCCAGTGCACGAAATTCATGCACTCGGGGGGGGGGGTGGTCCCCTCAGCCCGGCCTGCACCCTCTCACAGTCTGGGAGCCCTCAGGGGATATCTGACTGACGGCTTAGGCCTGCTCCCCCTGTGGGAGTGCACTGACCACCAAGGGGGGCAGCTCCCGCATTGAGTGTCTGCCCCCTAGTAGTCAGTACACATCATAGCAACTGGTCATTCCACTGTTTGGTCTATTTGCATATTAGCCTTTTATTTTATAGGACTAGAGCAGTGGTTCTCGACCTTTTGGCCCTTTAAATACAGTTCCTCATATTGTGACCCAATCATAAAATTTTCGTTGCTACTTCATAACTGTAATGTTGCTACTGTTATGAATTATAATGTAAATATCTGAGATGTAGGATGGTCTTAGGTGACCCCTGTGAAAGGGTCGTTCGACCGCCAAAGGGGTCCAGACCCATAGGTTGAGAACCACTGGACTAGAGGCCCAGTGCATGAAATTCGTGCGGGGGGGGGGGTATGTCCCTCGCCCAGCCTGCACCCTCTCCAATCTGGGACCCCTCGCACCTAAATAGCAGTCAACATCCCTCTCACAATCCGGGACTGCTTGCTCCTAACCGTTCACCTGCCTGCCTACCTGATTTCCCCTTACTGCTTCTGCCTGTCCACTGGATCACCCCTAACCGCTCCCCTGCCGGTCTGATTGACATCTAACTGCTCTTTTGCCAGCCTGATCACCCCCAACTGCCCTCCCCTGATGGCCTGGTTGCACCCAACTACCCTCCCCTGCCGGCCTGATGGCCCCCAACTGCCCTCCCATGCAGGCCTGATCTCACCTCCAACTGCTCTCCCCTGCCGGCCTGATCTTGCCCCCAACTGCCCTCCTCTGCTGGCCTGATTTTGCCCCCAACTGCCCTTCCCTGCCAGCCTGATTGCCCCTAACTGCCTCTGCTTGCCTGATCACCCCTAACTGCCCTCCCCTGCCGGCCTGATCTCGCCCCCAACTGCCCTCCTCTGCTGGTCAATTTGATTCTGATTGGTCAGTTTCTATGCCAGTCAACGTCAAAAGCTCCACCTCCTGGGCAGCCTGTAGATAGAGCACAGGAGGTTTGTCTCAGTGCAGTGGCTGATGCAATGCTGTGAGCGCACTCCAGCAATTCAAATCTTTCTGGCAAACCAGGAAGATGGCAACGCCCGCCTGAGCGCCTCCCAGAACCACCTACACAGTACCCTGACCTTTATGCTCATTGGCTCCCTAAGAAGACCTGGTGTTCCGTGATTGGCTACCTCCGCTAATATATACCACTGTATTTCCTCAATAAAATTAGACCTGCATCACAGAACCTGGTCTCCGGAGTCGTGCATGCAAGCGTCCTAGCGCTAGGAGCTCCGTCGTCCTCACCCCTGGGAAATCCCCTGCTTCTGCAGCCGTTGGCTCCTCACACTTCATCCAGATTTTATTCTGATTGGTCAGTTTCTATGCCAGTCAGCACCTCTGGGCCTAGCAACGGGGCCTGATCAGAAAGGCGGGGCTGATCAGCAGCCCCCTTGGAGGCCTGGAGAGAAATGGAGGTGTGGCTGCTGGAGAGAGAGAGGCAAGTGCTGATCAACAGACGCTATGGATCAGACCCTGCTTCTCTCTTCAGGCCTCTGTCCGGGCCTGATTCGCAGCCCCCTCCGCAGTCAGTGGTGGGTCATCATGCCTGCAGCTGCAGCAGTCAGTGCTGGGTCACCATGTCAACCCAGCGCTGACTGCAGGACTGACTTCTGGTTAGTCAAGCTCTGGTTGTGACGGACCCAGGGTTTTTATATATTAGGATTATTATTATTATTTTAATATATCTTTATTGATTTCAGAGAGAAGGGGAAAGGGAGAGATAGAAACATCAATGATGAGAGAGAATCATTGATTGGCTGCCTCCTGCACGCCCCACACTGGGGATAGAGACCGCAACCTGAGTATATGCCCTGACTGAGAATCAAACCGTGACTTCCTGTTTCATAGGTCGACACTCAACCACTGAGCCACGCCGGCCAGGCTTGCTTTTCTGACATGACCATCATGGTTAGCTGACTTCAGTTTTGGGTTAGAACATTTCTAAGATTATCTACACTTGTTTTCACATACCTAACAGTGCCCACTAAAACAAACGTGTTCATATGATTTCAAACTGTATAATTTTTAACTAATTGCATGATTGAATGTCCTCAAGGCTATCCAGTTGAGACTTAAAAATATATGAAAGGATCGGCCTTTCTCTGCTCTCTCTGAAGTGGACAGGTTAACAATAGCTCAGTGGACTCAGCAGTGATGTCTTTAGGAGAATTCAGTATTCATCAAATCAGTGATGCATTGGTACATATTAATTGTGTTTTATGTTTTTTCTCTTTTTATCATAGGACAAGAGGAACTTCCTTCGTGACCCTCCAATTGGCGTGCAGTTTCATTTTGACTTTGATCAGATGTACCCTGTTGCCCTGGTCATGCTCCAAGAGGACGAACTGCTGAGCAGGATGAGATTCGCCCTTGTTCCTAAACTGTAAGCACTGTGTTCGCGAGCCTGAGTGGCACTGCTCACGAAACGTGTATGTGCGTTTTCTTTCTTTTTTAAAAAATATATTTTTATTGATTTCAGAGAGGAAGGGAAAGGGGGAGAGAGAGAGAGAAACATGAGTGATGGGAGAGAATCATCGATCAGCTGCCTCTTGTATGTCCCTTACTGGGGATTGAGCCCACAACCTGGACATGTGCCCTGACCGGAAATCAAACCGTGACCTCCTGGTTCATAGGTTGATCCTCAACCACTGAGCCATGCTGTATTTGGGTTTTCTAATGGCCTCGGTGGTGTGCACAGTATCAGGGAAGAATTATGGAGTGGGGGCCAGGAAAGTCTCAGACTCTCTTCATAAAAATGGGCTCTGTGGCCCTTCAGCACAATTCCCCCCACCCACCCACCCACACACACACGGTGCTATAGAATCGAAATGAAGAGTGGACTTTCAGGAAATTTGGGGTGGGCTGAGATGTGCTGTTTCCTCCCTGCTTAAAAGATAGAGTGCGTTTAAGTTAATGGCTGTGAGACCCATCAGGACCGGCTGCTGCCTTCCCTGCACTCCGCTCTGTTCCCCGGCAGCAGTGCTCTTGTCCTCCTTCCCACCTGAGGCTTTTCCTCTGCCCAAAGGCACTGTCCCCTCCCCAGGTCCCTGCCTGTCCTTGAAGTTCCAGCACAAGCATAATGTCTTCTGTGATGGCCATCAGCAGTGGGCCCTCGTCTTGTCCTCTATGCCAGCACAGGCTCTTCTTCACCTTTTCTAATTCCAGTCCCTGGTTTTGAGTGTCACATTTTTAGAGTCAGCAACATGAGTGTTCCATTTTTCTAGCACTCTGTTTTCATTATATGGCTGCAGTGTCTTACTGTTCTCTAAGGACATGAAGTGTAGTTCTTTTAAAAAAAAAATGTGTTTTTTTTAAATTGATTTCAGAGAGAAGTAGGGAGAAGGAGAGAGATAGAAACATCAATGAGAGAGAAACATCAATTGACTGTCTCCTGCACACCCCCTACTGGGGATCAAGCCCGAATCCCTGGGCACATGCCCTGACCGGGAATCTAACTGGCGACCTCTTGGTGCATGGTGTGACACTCAGTCAACTGAAGCGTAGTTTTCTTAAGATAACTCTTTTCTCTCTGCTTTTGTCTGTGAATTTTTGTGTTTGCTTTGAGCTCTGTCTTTCATGTTGCAGGTTTATCTTTACCCATCCTTTGGGTGAAGGCACCAAGCTGAGACGTAGTTGGGACTGTGTGTTCCCGTAGGCCTTTTAGGCCCGGTGGCTTCCCCGAGAGGGCTCCTCAGCCTCCTGCCTGGCAGAGGCCAGAATATCAGGCAGAGCCTGGCCCCTGTTGCTTCCACACATCGTTCCATCCCCATTCTCAACTGTGCTAGCCAATCCTGCGTGCAGGTGGCTCAGCTCATAGTGTATCTTCCGCCTGTGCCGTGTGGGAACACGGTCCCTGGCTGCAAGGGGCAGCACGAGAGTCCAGACCATCTCAGCACTCCTTGAGGGCCTCTCCACTGCTCCTCCCATCTTGAGCCCAGACTTGGAACAACAGTTATATGGAATCATTTATTTTCCTTTTTAGTGACACTCTTCTCTCCATAATCACTAATATATTGGTGATGAATTACTGTTATGCTCAAAAAACCCTGGGAGTTGGCTTTCGAACACTTCATTTGTATGTATCTGTTTGAAGCTCTTTTATCTCAGAATTTGAGGTGGTGCCTATTTCGAATAGCTGCCTCTTTCTGAGAGAAGAGCAGCAAAGCTCTGGGGTCAGGTGGACTTCGCACCTGAAGGCTCTGTCAGCTTGAAGACGGTTGGAATTAACATGGGCTGTGCAGTGTGCTCCCTGCCAGTGCTCTAGGGACTGTCCAGAGGCCCTGAGATACTGGGACATGTGGCCCGGGGTGCTCCTGGCAGGCATATCACTGTCCATAGTTTCGGTTTTTGACAATTCTGGACTCCCTCTCACTGCTGACAGTAATTCTAGATTTTTTTAAAGCTTGGAGAATTGGTATTTCGCAAATAGTATTTCAGACTTGTCGCTGGCTAAGTAAGCTGTCCAATGAGTAGTATGATTCCACTTTCTTACTGCTAATTCTGTTAGGGATGCTTTTAGAAATAGGGTTGATTTTATAAGTCTTTATCAGTTAGAAATGCTTACTGAAGTATTTTTAAATGAAAGGATCTGATATGTCATTGCCTTAAAATTTTCCAACCTCCTCCCAAAGAAGTGTTGTGTGCAGGGGAGGAGGCATAGGTGAAACATGACTTGCAAAATGGTGGCATTTCTTTTCTTCTTTTATTTATTTTTAATATAATTTTATTGATTTCAGAGAGGAAGAGAGAGATAGAAACATCACTGATGAGAGAGAATAATCAGTTGGCTGCCTCCTGCACGCCCTCTACTGGGGATCAAGCTTACAACCCAGGTGTGTGCCCTTGACGGGAATTGAACCCCGGGCCCTTCAGTCCGCAAGCCAATGCTCTATCCACAGAGCCAAACCAGCCAGGGCAGTGGTGGTATTTCTTAAAGTTAGGTCCTGGGTACATGGGATTGTTTTTTCTAGTCTCTTCACTTTGGTTAAAATTTCCATAATAAAACAAAACATAAATGAGCCATCACACATAAATAGGGCGCTTTCATTCTGACATGCAGAACTGCAACTTTGATCATTTGAGACACTTTCTAAGCAGAAGCCATCACTAAGCAGGAACAATTTTTTATTTTAATATATTTTATTGATTTTTTATAGAGAGGAAGGGAGAGGGATAGAGAGTTAGAAACATCAATGAGAAAGAAACATTGATTGCTGCCTCCTGCACACCTCCCACTGGGATGTGCCCGCAACCAAGGTACATGCCCTTGACCGGAATCGAATCCAAGACTCTTCACTCCGTAGGCTGACGCTCTATCCACTGAACCAAACTGGTTAGAGCTAAGCAGGAATGATTTAGAAGAGAAAACAAACATATTCTCTGTATTGCAAAATGCTTGTTAGTTTATTGGCACTTTCCTGTGATGGCAGTTCTGGCAACAGACAGGGCCTTGTTGGTGCGTCAGAGGCACCCTCTGAGGCCTTTACTCTCGTGACAATAGGGAAATCACAACCCTTTCCTGGGACATAGACTTGGACGTATATGCCCATTGTTTCCTAGAGGTTGTCACAGCATACTAATCCCTTAAAATAGTCCTTGGAGCAGAAGTGGTCAAATGTTTGGGAGTTGCTACATTGGCTAGATTTTTATTGTAAGGCTTCTTAGAACCTTTACTATGTCATCTGCATTGTGATTCCCATCAGAGGGTAACCAAATATTTCCGCACTGTGCCTGTGACTGCTTCTTACATCAAGTGGGAGAGGGCTGCCCTAGCTGGTTTGGCTCAGTGGATAGAGCGTCGGCCTGCAGACTGAAAGGTCCCAGGTTCGATTCCACTCAGGGCCACATGCCCAGGGTTGTAGGCTCGATCCCCAGTAAGGGGGTGTATAGGAGGCAGCCAGTCAATGGTTCTCTCTCATCGTTGATGTATCTCTCTCTCCCTCTTCCTTCTCTGAAATCAATAAAAATATATTTAAAAAAAGGGAGGGGACTCTGGGAAAAGAAAATGATCCAGATGTTTGTGTGTGTTAGTTTTAAATATTTTTTTATTGATTTTAGAGAGAGGAAGGGGAATTGAGGGGGTGGGGAGGGAAACATCAATGTGAGAGAGAAACATTGATCAGCTACCTCCTACGCACCTCACTACTGGGGATCAAGCCCCCAACTCAGGCATGTGACCCAACCAGGAATCGAACTGGTGGCCCCTTGGTGCATGGATGATGCACAGCTAACTGAGCCACATTGGCCAGGGCCAGATGTTTGTCTTTATGAAGAGAGCAAACATTGCCGATGATCCACTGTGGATAGAACACTGTTCATTTTGGACAGTTCAGAATTAAATGTGACCTTAAGCACTAGCCGAGTGTTCAGTGGTTAGAGCGTCGACCTGTGGACTGAAGGGTCTCGGGTTCAATTCCCATCAAGGGCATATATCTTAGTCATAAGCTTGACCCCTGGCCCTTGGTCGGGGCACATGTGGGAGGCAACCAGTCAATGTGTCTCTCACATTGATGTTCCTCTCTCTGTCTCTCCCCCTCGCTTACAGTATCTCTAAAAAAATCAATGGGGAAAAATATGCTCTGGTGAGGATTAACAGCAACAAAAAGTAACCTTGAAAATATTCAGGCTGCTCACTACCTCATGGGAAAGTTAATTTCACTTTTGTATGGCTGTGATGTTTTGATTTAAGGCCCCTGAATTTACCCAGGTAAACGCCCTAGGTCCTGCATTTGTTCCCCAGGTGTCTATGTACTCCTCACCTTCCCAGTGATTACCTTCTGAAAGCAGGTTTTCCAAAGTGGATATGGTGTGTTGTCTGATTGCAGAAGAGCACACTGTAGTGAATCTTGTGTGCTTTTTAATGCAGCCTACGATTTCATTAGCTCTTCCAGCAGCTGTAGCATACTGATATTTCTAGGCTAAACTTGTAGTTAGCTAGAAGTCCTTGCTAACTGCTGTTAAACCAAGTCTCCCTCCTGCCAAATTACTTCCAAGAGATGCTATAAGAAAAAGACGTCTAGCCCTAACCAGTGGATAGAGCATGAGCCTGAGGACTCAAAGGTCCCAGTTTTGATTCCGGTCAAGGGCATGTACCTTGGTTGTGGGCATATCCCCAGTAGGGGGTGTGCAGGAGGCAGCTGATCAATGTTTCTCTCTCATCGATATTTGTACTCTCTATCCCTCTCCCTTCCTCTCTGTAAAAAATCAATAAAAAATATATTTTTTTAAAAGAGTCTTCTGAGGCCATATGAGTTTGGGAAATGCTTCTTGGCATTTGGTGGGAACTGAGCAACTAAGAGGTCATTATAGCTGTGATCATCTGTGTTGACTTATCCATCCCTTAACCCGCCCCCCATGACCTAGCATGGGGCCTAGTGCATGTGGGCTCAGTAAATGTTGGTAGGATTAATGAAAGAAAAGATGGCTGTATTTACCATCATGTCAGCTTGTTACCTGGCCTGGTTTGTGGGAATAATCTTTCACTTTGCCTGTGGCACTTTAAAAGCTAGCTTCCTGGCCCAGTTTGGCCCTTTACAGACGTGACCACCCTATGTTCTGATATCCTTTCTAAGGCAGGGCCTGTCCTCATTCACAAGCCTGGTCTTCAGTGTTTTCTTAGTTCTCACTGATCTTCTTCTCCTTCCAAGTTTTTCTATCATACTTTCTTCCTTGATTTTCCCCCATTCTACAAACCTTCTAATAAAGCAGGAGGTAAAGAGACATACTCTCAAACTCTTGTCATTTTTACTAGCAAAGCATTTTTAGAACATAAAACAAACAACTCCTCCAGGCAAAAAAGAAAAAAAAACAAGAACACAAAACACCACACATATCCCGCAAGTCACCAAAGCTGTTCTTGGCTATTCTTGGTTTGGGGATTTGGGGGCGGGGGGTGGGGATACATTCTGTGTTTTTGTCTTCTACCCCTGATATTTTTATTTAATTGCTCTGAGGTGAGCATAATCATCAATATTTATCTTGAAACAATCAGCAAATTTATAGAAAGGTGAGAAGTACAGTCTAAAGAACTTTTTCTTGGTCATTTTTCTGAGTCATTCTGATGCTCCATCATTCATGATTACTTTAGTGTGTATTTTATACAAACAAGGATTTTTCTGCATATCCACTATGTAACCACCCAAATCAGAAAATGTCACTTCCGGGTTTTTACTCCCTTAATTCTCTGACCCTATTCTGGTTTTACCATATGTCCCAATAATACTTTTTTAGTGAAAGGATCCAGTTCAGATTCACATGTTGCATTATCATCTCTCACCTCAATGCTGACTCCTACGGATTGCTAGTTATTTGCAAGCTACCAAACATTTCCTTTCATAAGGAACAACACCCACAATCTTTTCTTTTCAGTGCTTGGAAGCTCTTAATTTTTCAGTAAACAGCAAATAATTAGTGGGGTCCTGGCTCTGTTTCCAGCCTCCCAGGTGATCATGCTGCTTTCACAGAAGCACCCAGTCTTGATTTGCTGAAGGCAATTTGGTATCATTAAAATATCTAAAAATGCTGAGGCTCTCTAAGCTTTCTTTTACCCTGTTATTGAGCTTTCATTTCTAAAGCAAATAAGCCCAGCTGCGGTGGCTCAGTGGCTGAGTATTAACCTACGAACCAGGAGGTCACCGTTCAATTCCTGGTTGTGGCACATGCTCAAGTTTTGGGTTTGATCCCCAGTGTGGGGCATGTAGAAGGCAGCCAATCAATGATTCTCTCGCATCATTCATGTTTCTGTCTCTCTCTCCCTCTCCCTTCCTCTCTGAAATCAATAAAAATATATTAACAAACAAAAAAAGAAAGCAAATAAGAACTTCTTGGAGCCTCCCTTGGATTTGCAAATGCCCCTAAAAATCATATGCTCCAATCTCCATGCAACAAATAATTCCTGCATGCATCTGTGTGCCTGCATGCTCAAATGTGGTATTGTTTGTCTTTAAAAGCGTGAAGGAAGAAGTGTTCTGGAGGAACTACTTTTACCGTGTGTCCCTGATTAAGCAGTCAGCCCAGCTCACTGCTCTGGCCGCCCAGCAGCAGGCTGCCGGAAAAGAGAAGAGCCATGGCAGAGATGATGTGTTGCCACTAACAGGTATATACAGAGAACTCGCCATAAAAAGGAGAGTTACTTTTAAGATATTTTTAATGTAGAGACCCTCACAAGCTTGTCATCTTGTATGTACCAGAAATGTCATCATTATCTAAAGGAAAACTCTTCTTTCCGGAAGATAATGCTCGCTCTGACCCAGCTCACAAGTCTTCACCAAGCTTTCCTTTACTTTGCTATCTTTTTCTTTCTTCAGGTTTTGTTTTGTTCTGTTTTAAAATACGTTTGTATTAATTTCAGAGAGAGGAAGGGAGAGGGGGAAAGAGATAGAAACATCAATGATGAGAGAGAATCATTGATTGGCTGCCTCCTGCACACCCTCTACAGAAGATCAAGACCAAAATTCGGGCATGTACCCTGACCAGGAATTAAACCAGTGACTTCTTGGTTCATGGATCAGTGCTCAACCACTGACCCACACCAGCTAGGCTATTTTGTTTTATATATATATATATATTTTTTTAAATATATTTTATTGAATTTTTACAGAGAGGAAGGCAGAGGGATAGAGAGTAAGAAATACTGATGAGAGAGAAACATTGATCAGCTGCCTCCTGCACACACCTCTCCCCACCCCCTGCTGGGGATGTGCCCGCAAGCAAGATACATGCCCTTGACCGGAATCAAACCTGGGACCCTTCAGGCTGCAGGCCTACACTCTATCCACTGAGCCAAACCGGTTAGGGCTATTTTGTTATATTTTTAACATTTCATGACTATCTGCATTGTATAGGTACTATTTACAACTGGAGACTTTTCCATCCATAGAATTTTAAACAATTACGTATAGTGGTGTGTCCTAAGGGTCAGGTTATTCAGACCACTAATGTAATGAAATTGCTCTGCACAGTGAAATTTGGCATTTTATATATAGACTCGGGGCCTGATGCACAAAAATTTGTGCACTTGGGGGCGTCCCTCAGCTCAGCCTGTGCCCTCTCGCAGTCTGGGACCCCTTGGGGGATGTCCACCTGCTGGCGTGCCTGGCCAGCCTGGGTGAGGAGCTGATGGCTGTTTGCAGGCTGGCCAAGCCCCCCAGTAGAAACCCTCACCTCATGGGGGTGTGGCCAGCCTGGGTGACAGGCTGAGGGCCGATTTCAGGCTGCCCACATTCCCTTCAGGGTTTGGGTCCCTACTGGGGTACCTGGCCAGCTTGGGTGAGGGGCTGAGGACTGTTTGCAGGCTGGCCACAGCTCCCATTGACCCAAGGTCCCAGTGAGGCTGGTTGGAAGCAGGTTTCTGGGGTTTATTTATCTTCTATAATTAAAACTTTGTAGCCTTGAGTGGAGGCCACAGTCTGCCTAGGCAGGCAACTAAGCCTCCTGTTTGCTTCAGCTCTATAGCTTCTATAATTGAAACTTTGTTGCCTTGAGCGGAGGCCACAGCTGGCCTAAGCAGGCAGTTTCCTCCTGTTTGCTCTAGCCACCATCTTGGCTGGATTAATTTGCATATTGTCGCTCTGATTGGCTGGTGGGTGTGGTTTAGGTGTAGCAGGGTGAGGATTAATTTGCATATTACTCTTTTATTAGATGTTTATATGAATCCAAGTGTGTATCATTCTTTTGTATTTCCTTTTATTAATTTTTTTGGAAAAAGAAATTTTACCAAATACTGCCCTTGTAACAAAAAGGAAGTAAGACAGGGCTCGTTAAAGACTGTATTTTCTAGTAAGGTTTATAAAATAGCAAAATGTAGCCATGAAAAAAGGAGAAGCTGTAATTGAGCATTGCACTTTACTTTGAACTTTCCAGCATTTGTGACAAAAGGAAAACTTGGTAAATAACTTAATTCTTATTATCCTAAAAGAAAGAGCAGAACTATTCTTCGATGGATTTTTCTAACACTGAAGTAAAAAAAATGTATTTCCTGTTGACATTCTTGTATAAGGGGCATTGAATATGATGAAATGTTTAAGAATTCCCCAAAAGAAAGAGGTTGAGATAGTTTCACCTGACTATTCCTTATAATAATGTAAAAAGTGAAAACATAACATTAAAAGTTCATTTCTGTAAATTAGTATCATTAAACTTGACTTTTTAGTTTTTATTATTATGTGTATTCAGAATTGAATCAAGCAATTATTGTCTCTTTTATTCTCACTTCTTAGAGGCGGTACGGCCCAAAACGCCACCTGTTGTAATCAAATCTCAGCTTAAAACTCAAGAGGTAATACAGTTTTACATTGTACCTAGTAGTTGATGTCTGGAAATGAAGTCACTATGTTAACTATCTGAGATGCCATTACAAATGACTTATGAATACAGGTCTTATCTGAAGAAGAGGGGTCCAGTACTTGTATAGTTAAGGACCTACAGCTCAGATTTGAGGTGATTCCCTGGCATAAATCATTCTAGGTGTGCTCATCGGGGATTGGACAGAGTGATTGGAATGATCCAAACTGTGAATGAACACAATAGATTCAGGTTGTAACTTATTTCGTTACCAGTCAACTGCGCAGGTTAGAAGGTTGGAGAGCAGTGATTACTGGATTAGCAGAGGGAGGAAACGAAAATGATGTTGTATTAAACTATGAGGTGACCATGAACAAGAGGTCTAGCCTATAAAGGTCGCTTAGAAAACTGTTTCCAGAGCTTATTTGTTGCATTTCAGGATGAAGAGGAGATCTCTACCAGCCCAGGCGTTTCTGAGTTTGTCAGTGATGCCTTCGATGCCTGTAACTTAGATCAGGAGGATCTGAGGAAGGAAATGGAGCAACTGGTGCTTGACAAAAAGCAGGAGGAGACAACCGTCTTAGAAGGTACAAAACAACATAACTGTTTCGTTCCCCAATTCTGATGTTTATTGTAAGTTGTTATGAAGCAGGTGTACAAAAATATGCTATAACTTTTGCATTAGAATTGTTTCTCTGTTCACTATAAGGATTCTAGCACACATGACCAGATCTCACGCCCCTCTGCCCTAAACATGCACAGAAGCATAGAGAGGAGAAACTGAGGCCCACTGATGCATCCCAGGCCTCTCAGCCCAAGGACGAGTGGCCAGGAATAGAGAAGAAAGCAAGTACACCTTTCACGTGGAGACATTGCCCTCTGGCGCTCTGCTTTGAAAGCAGGCATTCTCCTTAGGTTTATGCTTGTGTCTAGAAGCTTCTTTTACTAGCTGCTGTGTGCCACAAAAGCATCACTTCTGGGAAGAAGCAGGTTGCCTTCAAAATACTGAAGTAATTTAGACAAAAAGTGTAAGCAGGGGGTTGCTTTCTTTGACACAGCAGGACAAACTCCTGGCCTTCTACTAGATAAAAAGCAAAGGCTGCCTGTCGGTGTGGCTCAGTGGTTGAGTGTTGACCCATGCACCAAGAGGCTGCCAGTTTGATTCCTGGTCGGGGAAGTTGCCTGGGTTGTGAGCTAGACCCCCAGTGGGGGCGTGCAGGAGGCAGCCTATCGATGTTTCCCTTTTCATCGATGTTTCTCTCTCCTTCTCCCTTCTTCTCTCTGTAAAAATCAACCAAAAATCTTTAAAAAAAGAAAAAAAGGCAAAGGCCTGGGCTCATCATTAGATGAAGAGCGTTTCTTGGAGCCTTCTGAGACTTACAGTTTAGGGAGTCGGCCGTCCCTATAGGTTGTGCAGAGAACACCAGTCAAAAACGTGGCCCACCTCCCAAAGGCTAGCTCCTGGCTGTCCCAGAGAGCTGCTCTTTCTCTGAATCCCTGCCCTATTTGTAATGTGGGCCACTTAATGTTCTTTTCTGTAGTAGTTGTGTTGGCTCTCCAGCTAAATTGTAAGTTCCTCAAGGCCCGTTACACCTTGTCTGGTTGTCCCCTGCAGTACTTAACAGGGAGCCTGCCTCCCAGTAAGCAATTAGTAAACATTTCCGGGATTGATTGGTTGTTACGCAACACACTTGTTTTCCCTTGAGGTCACTGCTGCAAAAAAACAGAAACATTTGGTTATTATTTTCTCTGTAGCTATTAAGTTTGCTTATGTTTAAAAGATGGAGTATGAATTTAGGCTTTAGTTTTTAAATAGCTGGTTTATTTTGTTTTCTCACCATTTTATAACACTACACTGCAAATGCTCTGTTTTTTGCATACATACGCATATATGTACACACATGCACACACAGTATGTATATTGAGTGTTCAAGTGGAAAGTTGCAGCTCTAAATCTCAACATGGAAGACAAGTGTGAGAGCTCAGACAGAGTCCACATGAGGGGCCAGGCTTCAGCAAGAGAGCGCCTGACTTGTCACTCTCGCACAGGAGTGAGGAACCTTTTTTCTGCCAGGGGCCATTTGGATATTTAGAACATCATTCACTTAAAATAATTCACTTTATAAATGTATGTTGCTATGAAAAAAGCTCCTAGATTTATTGAATTTCTAGTCCTACCAGCGGTTGCCTTGGGAGGTCAGGACAAAGTGATTTTGTGGGCCTTGTACGGCCCATGGGCCAGATGTACCCCACCCCTGCTCTAGGGAAACTACTGCTAAAGTGGTTAAGCACAGGCTGTGGAACCTGCAAATCTGGTTCCATATGTATATCTCGCTGTCAAGCTGTGTGATCTTGGGCAAGTCCCTTAACCTCTCTCAGCCTCCATTTCCCCATCTGTAAAATGTACATAACAATGGTGTCTAGTCCATGAATTATTCTAAGGAAGAAAAAAATAGGTAGAGAATGGTTGATGCAGTGCCTAACTTAGTACTATCGCTGTCTTTGCTGTCATTGTTAATGGTAAAAATTAGTTTGCAACCAAATATTAATTATCAATTATTCAGTTAAATGGAAGGAAAAGCAGAAGTCTAGGTAAAGCGAAATAATATCCCAAATCTAACATTTGATACCTTTGGTTCTACAATTAACAGATTTATACTTTAATCATTTCTCTTGGTTATTAAAATTTGCTCACTTTTTCTGAGCACACATGATGAGGAAGCCTGAGATAATCAAAATGATCATGGCTATGACTTACACAGGTAATTATAGTTGACTGAATTGTTGAAGCCAGCATGATAAATTCAGAGAGAATCTTTTCCTTCTCATCTATTTCTTTTAGATGATTCTACAGATTGGGAAAAAGAACTACAGAAGGAACTTCAAGAATATGAAGTGGTAACAGAATCAGAGAAACGAGATGAAAACTGGGATAAGGAAATAGAGAAATTGCTGCAGGAGGAAAATTAACTGTTTACTTAAATAAGAATCCTTAACGTTCTGTAACTGACATTAAATTCTAGCTGGTAACCCTCGCTAAATCAAAAGGCACAAAAGAGTATAACTTTATGAAACTCAAAATTACTCTTTTTTCACATTGGAACTTGCCTCCTCTTTAAGAGATATATAGGACAGTTATTCTAATCTTTAAAAAGGGATGCTTTATGTAATATTTCTTTAATATAAATCTAGTTAGAGATGATGTTCTTATGGTCAATATTGATATCTTAGCCACAGATACACAAGTAAAATTTTAGAATTCTGTTTCTGTGAGGTCATAGACCTTCAATTGTCATTTTCTAAACATTTGTACTTCTCGTTGCACTTTTGTTGATACACTTATGGTATGGTATTTAATGGATTGATAACTATCACAATTACCAAATAGTACCAAAGAACTTAAGAGGAAGCACTTTTGGAACTGTTTTCTTGGTAAGTATTTTCTACAATTCCATCTGGAGGCCAAAAGATAAAATAATCCTGTTGATTTTAAAGGTATAAACATCATGAGATTTGCCCTGGCCAGTGTGGTTCAGTTGGTTGGGCATTGTCCAGTTAACCAAAAGGTTTTCACTTGGATTCCTGGTCAGGGCAAATGCATGGATTTCTCAGGCTCCATCCCCAATAGGAGGTGTGCAAGAAGCAGCTAATCCATGTTTCTCTTTTCACATTGATGTTTCTCTCCCACTCTCCCTCTCAATCTTCCTCTCCTTCTCCCTCTCCTTTCCTCTGTCTTTAAAAGTCAGTAAAAAATCTTTTTCTTTTTTTTTTTTAATCATACAATTTGATGAGAAGCACTGTGCAAAAATATTTTTTTTCTTCTGGGGCCTTTTCTTTCTCATTTCTTTTTAACTATACCACATTTAATAATACTGTTTTCCTAAATTTCTCATGGCTTTTATAAAAAGCAGGGCCTGTCATCCTTTTTGTATTAATGACCATCAAAAGCCTGATCACCTTAAAGTCTCTTGTTCTTGTTTAAATTGTCACCACATAGAAATAACTTTGTCTTAATTAAACTGTCAGCCCTACTTGCATTCTGCTAAACTAGAAGATGGTCATTTTAAAAGAACATGGTGGCTTAACTTCCCAAACCCTTCATATTTTTCAAGAAACCTTTATTTCATAAAGGAGAATAGAATTAAGACAATTCTTTATAAGAAAAATATACACATTAGTGTGTGGTCTTCTGATATATAGTCAACGAGAGAACTGAGTGTGGATCCAAGTGTTCATTATTCTTATGTTTGTAGTTTGGGATACACATGTGTGAATGCACCAGGCTGTCCTCAGCTAGGGTGACTTGGATTGTAGCAATAAACTCATATACTCACTCTAGCTGGTTTGGCTCAATGGATAGAGTGTCAGCCCTCAGACTGAGGGGTCCGGTTCAATTCCAGTCAAGGGCACGTATCTTGGTTGCAGGCTGGATCCCCTACCTGGGAGGCAACCAAGACACATCGATGTTTCTCTCTCTCTGTCTCTCCCCCTCCTCTCTACTCTGAAAATCAATGGAAAAATGTATCCTTGGGTGAGGATTGAAAAATAAACTCACATACTCATGAAACCACTGACTCATTATTAAGAGATTTCCATTGTATTGCCACAGTTGCTGATTGTTGAGTTTGGGTTCACAAATGATAATTGGCAATTTCTGAAATAATCCTATTAAAGGGAAAGGTTTGTTTATTTGTTCAGAGTTTGTTGGAGGGAAAGAAACTTGCTAAATGTTTTGAAGTTGCTGAAAATCCTAGATATAAGCAGATCAGGATATGACAGTGCTTGTCCCTTAGTATGTGCTCTAAAATTCTTATTGATGAATGTTGAATAAATACCAAAAAAAGGTTTCAGAGAAAGTTAAAAACCTAAAGTGACAATAGAAGAATGTTACTGTTGTTACTGTCAATTTTATATGATACTCATTGCATTTAAAAACAACCTAATTGTGCATTGCCCTGGGGGTGGGGGAGGGTAAAATAAGACTTTATACACAGCATTAAAATAGGCTGTATTTTTATGGATTCATCAAGGAGTAACATGTTCTTTTGTAAATTATACAGTACCTTTAAAGGGCAAAATAATTTGTAACTATGTTTGGTGGGAAATTTCTGAGTATTACATGCCTAGGGCTTAGCCAACAAGGTACACTGAGTATAATAAACACACATAAACTTCACAGAATGTTCAAATATGCACATACTTCATCACACTAAGGAGATTATACTACTCACTGCTGGCTCAGGAACCAGCATGAGCTGCCTGTCCTGGGAGTTTGTTAGAAATGCCGGGTCTCGGGCCCTGCCCCACATCTGCTAGCCTAGACTCCATGGAGGTTACAATGGTCTTTAGGGGTGAAATGCACTGGACTAACGTACTGATGCAGCTGAGGATTCCGGTGCCTTTTACTTTTTGCCCAGCCCTTGGCTGACAGTATCTTTCTAGTTACAAGTGCCTCCTCTGCTGTTCAGTCGGTATTCACTGCCCACTTCCTTTCCACACTGCCAAATTAAGAGGAGCCAATTCCCTAGGGGAACACAAATAATCCTATGAAATCAGATGTTTCTCATATGCAAGGAAAACGATGACACTACGAAGCACAGAAATGAGGCTCTTAGAAACATTTTACATGTTTGAGACATTTCTCTGAGCTGCTTGGTGGCATCCAAGGGCTGATGCACCCTGTAGGCTGTAAAGGATGAATGGCCTCCTGTGTAGCATGTTTATGCACATGAAATCAAATACAGAGATAGTTGAAAGGTAATAGAACATCAAGCTAAGTCTTTAAAGCCTGCTTTAGGTGCATGGAGCAATATTATACAAAAAGTAACATCCACTTTTTTATGGTTACAGCAGTTTGTGGCAAGCATGTCAAATCCTCAGCTGAGCTGACCAGTCTTAGCAGAAGGTTGTGCTCTGCTATGAGAGACTCACGTACAATATCACAGTTTCCTTATATAATCAAAAGTGGGAAATCTTATACAAAGTGGGAAATCTCAATTTGTAATTAGTGAAATGTTAAACTAGAGAACCTTTTAGGAAATAAAGCAGCAGTTATACTTGTACTCACAGTGCTTTCAAATGCGCTATACCCAAGATGGTTTTCCACAATCAAAATAGTGTTACAGAGAGGATTTTAGAACATGTTAAAGGTTTACCAAAAGAAAACTAATGATTACATTCAACTTGCAATATTTTATTTGCCTCGACTGCTTTGCTATAAAAGCTAGGACTCTGAATGTGCTTCTATAATTTAAATAATTTGATAGGGTTGCTCTTTCTGGTACGAAATTTTTTTCTCCATTTTTAAGTAAACATTTTTCAACAATGAAATAAGGGAATTTAATTTTAGCAAATTTTGTTTTTGGCTTTTAACATTATAAGTGGTAGAAAATTTGATATAGTTTATATAATCAGTTTTATTCAGAAGAAAACAGGCCATTTTAATAATTACTTCTATACATCGATAAGAAAAAGTTACAAAATGCATATTACAGTACCCAAAAATGATGACAAATATGCAGGGTATCTATACACACACACACACACACACACACACACACACACTTTAACAGCTAATAGCTTATTTGATGTTTCTTTTCAGATTTAACCCATTGGAATTAATAATTATTCAAAGTGTATATATATTTTTGGGACACCCTTGATATTAATCAAGCTTTGATCACATGCAGTTATATATTTCTTACAAATTATCAAAGTATCTGGTCTTCACGCTAAGGGATTTCTTTAGGTAAAGGCATTTATGATTTCAGTTGTTAAAATTTATTTTTTTACAGCACTTATTCAATGTGTCCTGATTTATTTCCAATATGGAAAACTATGTTATATTTATTCTGAAGAAATAAACCTCACTTTTAGTGGTAAGATATGTTATAATGGTTTTTCCTGAATAACTAAAAATTCTATTCTGGTAAAGAGAGCCTGCAAATATTTTAGTTATCTGGAATGTAGGTTCCTGTTGTTAGAATTAAAACTGCCTTGAAATAGTGTTAAATCTTAACACATTTTACTTTCACTGTAGACTTCTACTCAAATGCAGTAGGTTGTCCATAATAAAGGTCATCCCAGTTCACAGTCAGTAGGACTGTTCTGACTCAGACTTATTGTGGGATTGTTCCCTCCTCCAGTAGTGATGATATAGAGGGGTGGGCAAAAATAGGTTTACAGTTATAATACAATAATATAAATAACTAGAGGCCCGGTGCACGAATTCGTGCATGGGTGGAGTCACTTGTCCTGGCCAGCAATCAGAGTTGATGGGGGCCGTCACCCAGTCCCGATTGGGACTGGCTGGCTGGAGGGAGGGACCACGGGAGGCTGGCTGTGGGGGCACACTGACCACCAGGGGGCAGCTCCTAAGTTGAGCGTCTGCCCCCAGCGGTCAGTGTGCACCATAGTTACTGTCCAGTCATAACTATCACTTAGGCTTTTATATTTATAGACTAGAAGCCCAGTGCTTGACATTTGTGCACTGGGGGGCAAGAGGGTCTCTCAGCCCAGCCTGTGTCCTCTTGCAATCCAGGACCCAGCAGGGAGCTGGCCTAAGCCAGCAGTCAGACATCCCTCTCATAGTCCGGGGCTCTCACAGTCCAGGACCCCTCGCTTCTTACTGCCTGCCTACAGAGGAGGCAGGGGAGGCTCCTGCTACCACCGCTGTGCTCAGCAGAGGTGAGCCCAGGTTCTGGCTGAGCGGTACTCCCCCTGTGGGAGCGCACTGACCACCAGGGGGCAGCTCCTGCATTGAGTGTCTCCTCCTGGTGGTCAGTGCATATCATAGCAACCAGTCGTTCTACCGTTCAGTCCATTTGCATATTAGGGCTTTATTATATGGGATAATATAAGAATAAGCTCTGTTTCAGGTACTCACAACTGTAAACCTACTTTTGGCCACGCCATATATTGATCAATCTTGTTCTTTCCTAATAACTATGATGAGCACTTTCTGCTGGCTAGAGCTAACATTTAACAAGGTTAACCAGATCCTGTAAGAATTAAGCCTGTTCTCCATAAAGCTAGAAAATTAAACCTGTCAACTAATAAGTAGAGATTATAGTTCAATTTATAATGGAGAATTTTGGTTACTGTTGAAGTATGCACAGTATAATCATAATAGCCATTAAGTGTCCAATACTCTCTGCCGTTACTGCACTTAGACACTAATCCAGATAGAGCAAAATGGCTATGTCATGTGACAATTTTAACTCTTTCATGGAGATCGCAGAGTATAAATGTGATGTGAGAACTGAACTAAATTGTATGCCCCTATCAAATGAATGTGGCACATGAATACAATAGTGCCACTGCAAAATTAGTATAAAGCGTTCTTTGTTAATTGAATTAACAATACATGCTTGTGAAATTAAGGCATGAAAATAGGTAACACTCAAAATTTGGACAACACAAAAGTAATTTCATAAGAACACTGGGATAGATGTCTTAATGTCCACATTGCCATGCTTTTCTTTATATACATTTTTATGGATTTCAGAGGAAGAGAGAGAGAGAGAAACATCAATGATGCGCCAGACAACATGGCTCAGTGGTTGAGCACCAACCTATGAATTAGGAGGTCATGGTTCAATTCCCTGTCAGGGCACATGCCCAGGTTGCAGGCTCAATCCCCAGTGGGGGGGAGGGGGGCATGCAAGCGATCAATCGTGATCAATCATTGATGTTTCTATCTCTTCCTCTCCTTCTCTGAAATCAATAAAAATATATTTTAAAAATATATACATTTTTAAAAGGTACACTTTAATGGTTTCAGTGTTTTTTAATTTTCTGAAATGTATGTAATATAGACTTTCAGATTGAATAAGGCAGATTAAATATATGCATTTATCTCCGCTTCATCCACAAGGCCCACTAAATTAAAGGAATAAAAAGAAAAGGTACCGCCCTAACCGGTTTGACTCAGTGGATAGAGCGTCGGCCTACGGACTCAAGGGTCCCAGGTTCGATTCCGGTCAAGGGCATGTACCTTGGTTGCAGGCACATACCCAGTAGGGAGTGTGCAGGAGGCAGCTGATCAATGTTTCTTTCTCATTGATGTTTCTAACTCTGTATTCCTCTCCTTTCCTCTCTGTAAAAAAATCAATAAAATATATTAAAAAAAAAAAAGAAAAGGTACCTACTAATAAAAGAGAAACATGCAAATTGGTGTCACTTCACTACACCCCAAGCCACACCTGCCAGCCAATCAAAGCAACTATGCAAATTAACCCAAACAACATGGCAGCCAGCAGCCACGGAGCTGGAGCAAGCAGGAGGTTTGGTTGCCCCGGCAATGGAGGAAGCCAAGCTTCCCGCCTGCCCTGGCTGCTATGGCCTCCACTCAAGTCAACAGTTTCAATTACAGAAAACAAATAAATCCCAGATACCTGCTTCCACAGCCTGGCTGTGAGCTTGGGTCTCTGGGGGCTGTGGCCAGCCTGCAAAGAACCATCAGCTCCTCACCCAGGATGGCCACACCCTCATGGGGTGAAGGTTCCTGCTAGGGGGCTTGGCCAGCCTGCATATAGCCATCAGCCACTCACCCAGACTGGCCAGGCACCCCAGCAGGACCCCCCGCCCTGAAGGGGGTGTGACCAGCCTGAAAATGGACCTCAGCCCCTCACCCAGACTGGCCACACCCTCATGGGGTGAGGGTTCCTGCTAAGGGGCTTAGCCAGCCTGCATACAGCCATCAGCCCCTCACCCAGGCTGGCCAGGCACCCCAGCAGGGACCCGCACCCTAAAGGGGCTGTGGCAAGCCTGAAAACGGCCCTCAGCCCCTCACCCAGGCTGGCCAGGCACCCCAGCGGGAATTCCACCCTCATCCAGGACACCCTTCAGGGCAAACCAGCTGGCCCCCACCCATGCACAAGACCTCTATCCTATATAATAAAAGGGTAATAAGCAAATTGACCCTAACAGAACTACTGGGAATGACCAGTCACTATGACACATACTGACCACCAGGGGGCAGATGTTCAATGCAGGAGTGCCCCCTTGTGGTCAGTGCGCTCTGATGGGGAGCTCCGCTCAGCCACAAGCCAGACTGATGGCTGCCAGTACAGCGGTGGTGGTGGGAGCCTCTCCCACCTCCTCAGCAGCACTAAAGATGTCCGACTGCAGCTTAGCCCTGCTCCCCACTGGCAAGTGGACATCCCCTGAGGGCTCCTGGGCTGCCAGAGGGATGTTTGACTGCCAGCTTAGGCC
>PVJC01027573.1:0-23159 GCA_004026665.1 Murina feae
TACTTTCTCACTTCTTTTTCTCCTCAACCCCCTTCACTCTGGTTCCGTCACCTTTCCGCCACTGATATATGCTCCCTAAGGGTCCAGGGACTTTAATACATTCCGAAAAGCAATGCAATAAATAAAAATATGGGTGTAAATTGTGTCAATCCATGAGAATATTGTGAGGGTGAAAAAAGGTAATGTGCATAGCGCACTTAGAACAGTGCCCAGAACATAGTAAGAGCTCAATACCTGTAAGTTATTGTTGTTCTTATCGTTACTGTGGCATACATCATATATTTCACAATTGCCTCTGTCTGTATTTGGCTACCTTGACCATTATCTGTGAAGGCAGGGACTCAGAGCTGTTTATTGTCCTATTTTCAAAAACTAGCACAGTGCCAGGGATAAGCTGGGCTTAGCACATATTAGAGAGATGAGTGGTGGGCACTAGAGACAAATAGGACCATGTCCCTAGGCTTTGGGTTCTACAGCCTCTGTCAACAGTCCAGCTGCCATCCAGGCTCTCGGTGGGGGAGGGGCACTTGCCTCTCATGGCATCTTCTCAGCTCATAGTTCTCTCTTCCACCTCCCTTCCCTCCCCTACGAGGAAGTTTGGGCCCCTTCCCTTCCTCTTCTGTTCACACTAGGTACAGGCTGTCAGCAGGCAGTGGAAGCCCTGTCAGTGGGAGCCGAGGCACTGCCCCAACGAGGGCCTCTGTCTCAGCCTCTCCATTCCTCCTTCAGCACAGGCCTCCCTGCCTGTCATACATGTTATGCATGTGGCTCCAGCCTGTCTGGGCACAGACGGGGCCGCAGTCCCTAAGCAGGCATTGGGGCAGCAGCTGGCAGTTATTCTGACCTGGGGGGGTTTGCTGTGAAACAGTAGAGACGTCATTGGAAGCCTGGCCCTTTGAGCAGGGAATTCAGTGTCATGAAGAGCCACACAAAGGCAGCCCCCTGCCCCCAGACCTCCACAGTTGAGCAGAAATTTGGCCACACTATGGAGCCTGTCACCCTGAGCTGCTCCTTCCTCTTCCAGCCAGCTGGCATTTACTGAGCACCTGCTGTGTGCTCAGCTGTGTGCTAGAGTTGGAAGCAGATGGGTGTGTCAGTGTGTGGCAAGTGCTGTTAGGACGGAGTGCATGAAGAAGAGTGGAGACCTGTGGAGGGCTTAGTCAGGCCCATGTGACCCAGGATGACTCCTACCTGTAGAGAGGCTGGAGTCCTTTGAAGAATGGGCAGAAACTTAGCATGTGGATGAGAAGGGAGGAGAATTCCAGGCAAAGGGAGCAGCGAGTAAGAAGTTGACAGAGTCTAGAATCTCTAGTAGTTGGATATGGCTAGAGCTTAGGGAAAGGGAGGAGAGAAAAGAGGGCATCTGAGGAGGGAGAGGTGCCACACCCCAGGTGTCAGACTGGGAGGTGAAACGTCCTCTAGTAGTAGGTGCTGTTGGTAGAAACCCTTACAAAACTGTTGAGTTCGGGGCTAAACTATCTGAATCTAGGACTCAGTGTCTTTCTTCCCATATCTCGGCTCTGCTTTTCTCCCGGTTTGACTGTTCTGTGGCAGTTTCTCTGTGTACTCACAGAAGATGGCCTCAGCAGTTTCAGGCCCAGGCTTGGCAAATTTTTTCCGTAAAGGTCCAGATAGTAGGTATTTTCAGCTTTGCAGGTCACAACTACTCAGTTCTGCAGTTGTAGCATTAAATGAAGCAGCCATAGGTAAAATGAATGAGTGTGGCTGTGCTCTAATAAAACTTGATTTATAACCCTAAAATTTGGCTCAGTGGATAGAACGTCGGCCTGTGGACTGAAGGGTCCCAGGTTCGATTCTGGTCAAGAGCATGTACCTAGGTTGCGGGCACATCCCCAGTAGGAGGTGTGCAGGAGGCAGCTGATTGATGTTTCTCTCTCATCGATGTTTCTAACTCTCTATCCCTCTCCCTTCCTCTCTGTAAAAAAATCAATAAAAAAATTAAAAACAAAACAAAACAAAAAACTTCATTTATAAAAACAGACAGCTGGCCTATGGGCTGTAGTTTGCACAAGCCCTATTCTAGGCTTACATGATGTGTACAGCTCACTATCTCGGAAAAATAGGGAGACTCCCACATCCCCCATTGCCCAAATAGTAAATCTCAGAGAAGAATTTGATTGGTTCCACTTGGGTCAGGTGTCCAATGTTGAGCCAATTGCTATGGTTCCAAGGGCCGAAGTATCTTGATTGGCTAGCCTGGGACATATGCCCATCCCAGGAGTAGTGATGGGGTCAACTCAACTGGGACCATATGGAATGAAAAGTGGGATGCACTTACAGGGAAGAGGAAAGAAATGCAGATATCCACTGCAGTGTGTCAACAAGAAAGAGCATGAACTGAGTGCCCCAAGTTGCCAGCCTTGATCCAGCTTGAAATTGGTCCTGACACAGTATCAGGGCACCACGCCAACCCCGACAGCGCTGATGGCACGCCCTGCCCTGGCTTTTCCCTCTGTGCAGAGTTTGCGCCTCTGCTGCTTGATTTACACCCAGTCAGAACGCACTTGCCCACTCACTCCTTCACACTTTGCTCCACCTGCCTGGGTGGAACTAGGGGGCAGATTCACCGGGAGGGGGTGCCTGGCAGAAGCTCCTCTGCCCTGGGCGAGTGCTGCTCCACTCTGTCCAGCCTCAGCAGTCTCTTGTCCTGATGAGAAGGTTCTCTTCTCCATTGTACCTTTACCTACACTACTCTTGTCTTTGAATACCCTTCCCAACATGATCCACAGGCTCACATTTACCTGTCTTTCAAGGCTCAGGTCTGTCTTGTTGTCTCCTTCAAGATTTTCCTGTACCCCTAAGTTTGTGGAAGATCTTTGTGTCCCTGCCTATTCCAGAACACAGGATGTGCAGCCGTTTTGTGATTATTTGTTTACCTGTGTCTACCATCAGTTTCTTAAAGGAAGGACCATGGCTGATTTACCTTTAGGTCCCCAGCCAGCACTCAGCACAGGACCTGGCACTGAGTAAGCAAGTCATTTTGGACGGGGCAGGAGCTTCGTGCTCATGGTTGGAATGGTACTTGGAGTTATGCCTGCAGATGTATCCCCTGGACATATGCCCACCCGCCCTTCAGATCTACCATCTTTTCTCCTCAGACGCCTGCTGTCCCATGGAATTCATTTAGGTGGTCAGCAGGGGGAGTGGCGGCAAAGCCTTAAGCTTGACAAAGCATTTCTTGCTTGCTTGGACATGTACCAAGGTCTAACTGTGCAGGGCTATTTATGGTGGGGCTGCCGTAGCAAGATCCCAAATAAGACCAAGGTAGATTCTGACCCTCAGCTTTGTCCACCTGCCACTTCCCAGAGCAGGTTCTAGGAATACGGATCCGTGGGGTTTGGCTTTTACCCCATTGAATGACAGTCTCACATTTGGAGGGACCAAGGCCTAGGGCTGAATCTAATAGGCTACTTGCTATGGCCCTGTTCTCAGGACCCACTGCTAGGCTGTGCCTTCCCTTTGTCTCTTGGGCATCTTGGGCTGCTCACACTTACTAGGCACAGTGGCTAGAGGGCTAGAGGCTCTGCAGGCTCTGAGCCACCTCATAGGGGCTGAATAAAATATAGCGGAAACTAGAGGAAGAGCACGGTGGCTAGAGGGCTGGCCACTCAAGCAAACAGGCACAGATGGAGAGCTGGCACTGTGTTGCCCTAATACAGCAAACCCACATCTGGAGGCACCTTTTTCTGTTGGGTTGGTGGGATGAAGACCTTACTGTGAGGCTGCTGGTGCCCACACGCAACTAGTCCCCAACCTCTAATAAGACCCAGTCAGCTTTCCTGCTGCTCTGGGTACAGGCTGATGTCCTGGGACTTAGGGAATGGTTTAGGTCAGTGAGCTAGAATTGTAGACAGTACCTTCTACACAGCACCTCAGCCTTGCCATTGGGCACTAAGTGAGTTAGAAGATCCTTTTGCCTTTCCTGACTGGTCAGAATCTGTAGGTTCTATGGGCAGGTCAGCCAGCCTCTTGGGTCCTGGGGTCCCAGCCTGCCTGTGAGAGGCACGGGGCTAGACCCACCCACAGCACATGCCTTTCTAAAGCTCCAAGTCCCTGAACTACTAGGATCTAGGGGAAAAGACAGGCAGGTCCCAGTGCAACTTCCGTCTTCTCCTTCCCCTGTTCCTTCTCACGCACTCACACACACCCTCCTGAAACCTAATCCTGGGGCTGCCTCTCGTGCTGGTGCTCTCTGCAGGGCTGGCGGGCTGGGGCCTGCCTACTGGAGCCTGCCCCACCCTGCCCTGTTACCCCTAGGCCAGGGCAAGCAGGTCAGGCATCCCACACCCCGCTAGTCTGACCAGTCATTCTGTACCTCAGGGGCCACCTCCGCCCTCACCAGGCTCCTAAACTGGCACCCTAGCCTGGACAGAAGCCCCTGGATTCTATTCCAGGTGCAGCGCGAGGCTCTGCCCAGGCCACCTGCAGAATTAACACAAACATACACACACACACCACCTCTACCAGCACCCCACCCCATTTCCTGTTGTTTACTGCCAGGCTCAGCTTCCAAGGCTGCAGGCTCTGAGCCACCTCATGGGGGCTGAACAGAACCGAATGGAAACACTAGAGGAAGAGTACATACAAGTCTATCTGCGCGAGTCAGGCAAGACTGCCCAGAGAAAGTAGCTTTTGGATTTAAGGGATTTTCCAGGCAAATAGACAGGGAAAAGTGTATCCTTGTACATTTGATTTTTGGAGGGTTGATTTGTGACCGATTACCAGCAACTTACGGTTATTTGGCCTATTGTGAATTAGGAGAAAGTTGTGTCCACTTGCATAGCAGTATTTTTATGATATTATAAAGTGAAAAAACAATATGGGAAGTTTAAAAAACAATGTGGGAAAAGGAGAATTAGTACAGATATATATACCAAAAAGTTCATTGTCTCTGTATTGTAGGATTATGGATGTTTTTCATTGATTTTTATGTGTGCGTACACCTATCTGTATATTGCTCCAAAATTAACATGTAAGTGACATAAAAAATGAGGGGATGTTAGCCCTGGCTGGTGTGGCTCAGTTGGTTAGGCGTCAGTCATCCTGTGCACTGAACGGTTCTATTCCAGGTCAGGGCACGTGCCCTGGTTGCCTGCTTGATCCCCCAGTAGGGGGCATGCAGGAGGCAGCCAGTGGATGTTGCTTTCCCTCTCTAAAATCAATTTAAGACTCTTTTTTTTTTAAGGTGTTATTTTTTTTAAGTGAAAATTAACATCATGAACTTTCTTATCAACTGAAAAAGAGGGGAGGGAGAAGAAAAGGGGAAAAAATTGGCTAGATCTTAGGAGATTTCATTAGCACATGACATCCAGTACCTATTGGAAGCAGATAAAATCCTGTCCAAGCCTGACTGAGAAACTTTTGTGAAACTTTTGTCAGCTCAGCTCCAACACAGAAGGAGAGGTTCTTGCTGTAGGCTTTTCCAGGGACCTTGTTTCCTTTGCTCTTACACGTGGACTATGGCCAGGATCCTCTGTGCCTCTAGCGTAGCATCAGATCTATCCATCATCCAAGTTTTATATGCTAGGTATGAGAAACACGCGTGACCCTTGACACAGAAGGGGAGTGTGCTCACTCAGACGTGCAAAGGAGCGGTGCGGTGCGGGGGCGGGCTCGCCGTGCTATCAAGTGTGACGACATTGTTCTTCCCAGCGGCGAGCAAGGGAGGCGGAGCAGGAGTGAAAGTTTTCTGCCTCTTTCAACTTCACTTCAAACCTCTAATATTAGACACCCAAGTGATTACTGATGGAATTCTCCTGGGCATGGAGGTTATCCTGGTGTTAGTGATGGTGGCAATAGGAAATGCAAACTTGAGTTAGAGAACTTTGGAGGGCAAGTTCTAGCTTCTGAGCTCAGAGGGCCTCTTCTCCAGTCCTCAGTTTCTCAGTGCCTGATTCACTTGAACTGGAAACAGAGAGACGGAGCCACCAAGGCCTAGGTCTCCACATAGTTGTTCTCAGCCAGGGAGGCCCTCGGCCTGCCCCACAGCGAGACTCGGCACACAGTAGATGCCCAGGCGCTGGCCACCTTGCGAGCTGCTGGGCGCCCTGAGGAAGGCCTCGCAGCCGGGGTGCTGTCCACACATCTCTGAGGAGCTTGTTCCTCCCGTGCCTTTGCACCCTTCCCCGTTCCCTTTGCATCCTGTGTGGGTCGGTCCTCCCAGGCCTGCACCCTGCCCTGCCCGCTCTCCGCTTTCCCAGGAAAGGTGAAATTTGCCTTTTCCCTTCCCCTCAACTCAACATCACTTCTCCCTTCCTCCGTTCTCTTTTCCCTCCCATCTTTCCTCCAGGCCAAGTCACCCCTCTCCTTAAGCTCCATAACAGTCCCTCACCTCCCGAGGAGCGTTGCGTTCCCGCTGTCCTTCTCTCTGCCAGCAAATGTGCTCAGGCTCCTGCTTGTCTGAAGCCTCCCCTCGGCCCTGCCTCCCAGCCTCCAGATCCTGCAGTTTTTCTCTTTCTTCCAAATCTCTATCTCCTGTGGCTGTTCACCAGCTCTGCCCTCTCATCACGAATTCCCCTTCCTCCTCACCCTGGGTGGTCCACCGCTCGGGGTTCTCTGCAGGGTTCTGTCTCCCTGCACTGGCTGTCCAGACTCTTTTCCTGCGCCATGGGACAGTGCCTCATCTGTGTTCCCATATCGCAGGAACGGTGTGGGCAGCAGCGACTCTTTGGTGGCTGGCAAGGCCTGGGTAACCTGCCAGGGAGCTTCCAGCAGTACTGATCCTGCTGAGGGGTCTGGGCTCTCCACTCCTGTGGCTGGCCACATCGGACTGGCCGGACCTGCTCCATTAGACTCAGGCTCTGCTGAACACAATCTGTCAGACCCACACAGCAGCTACCCAGTGAGCAGGCGGGGGTAGGAGGGGTATGCCCAGGTGTGAACGGTGGCTTCCAGCGGAGCCACTGGCAAGACACATGTACAGAAGAGCCAGCCAGCACTCCAGCCTATTGCATTTGGGAATCCTCAATAGCCCTGTTGTATTCCAGGTTCTCCAAGCCAGCACCCATGTTCCTGGATGACTCTTTCCGCAAGTGGGCAAGGATCCGAGAATTTGTGCCGCCTTTTGGGATCAAAGGCCAAGGTATGTTGAGAACCCTGACCCACTCTGCGTTAACATCTCATCTTCCAGACTACCTGAGCCAGGGCTGTATCCTCAGAAGTGCCATGCTGGGGGTCCACCCCCTCCCCTGCTCTCAACAATGCCTTACATTCTCTTCCTCTTTCCTTTCCTGCCTTTTCCTTACTTCTTTAATGGAATATTTACTCAGAGCCCAGCAGTTTGTCAGGGCTGGGTATGCAACAGTGGAGTCAACAGATACGGTCCCTCTCTTCAGAAAGCTTCAGGCTGGTGGAGATAAGACAGTCAGAATGCAGGACAGTAAGGAGTCTGATGAGGGAAGAACATGGTGCTGTGAAAAGGTGGTGCCACTAGAGAACTAGGTATAAGATGGAAAATCCCATAGAAAATAGAGGCTATCCCCTCCGAATGCCCCCAGGCTCCTCCATCACCCGTCCTGATGTTTTTCACCTGGTCCCTGTCCAGTCCTTTCCTATCCTGTCCAAAGCCCGTCTTTCCCCTATATCCTCAGAACTACCTGCTTCCATTGCCTGAGGGTTTGCACTCATGTGGTCCTCTCCTAACTTAGACTTTCCCATCCCGATAGTTTACCAGTTCCGTTTCTTTGTCAGGTTCCTGCTCTGTTTCGTGGCATGATAGAGTATGAGCTTTAGGGTCAGACATAGAAGGATGAGATCCCACTACTGCCTTTTTACTAGCTATGACCTTGAACAAGTTACTTAACCTGCCTGTGCTCTAGTTTCTTCATCAGGTAAGTGGAGAGAATAGTACCATTGTATTAGGATGTGGTCAGAATTAAATAAGATAACTATTAAATGGGAGATATCATGTGGCTGGGGGACCCAAGAATACCTCAGCCCTCTGCTGAGCCAGCCCAGCCCTTCCTGGGCAAGTCCCAGGCCTGACTTCAGAGCCTCCCAAAGCCAAATGAGACTGCCAGGGAAGGGCTGGGGAAGCACCTGCATGCCGGTGCTGGGGACTGGCTCCAGGAAGAGCTGAGTGTGTCTGCCTGTTCTCCTGCGCCCTCTCCTTTTCGCAGGGAGAAAGGAAAGCCAGCAGCCCAGCCAACTTGTGCCCAGAGCTCCCTCTCCCCTCCTCCACCTCCACTCTACCCGGAAAACAGTTCCTGGGAACTTAAGTGACCCTCTGACGTTAGCCTCCCTCTTCTCTCCACAGATAATTTGATCAAAGCCATCTTGTCAGTCACCAAAGAGTACCGCCTGACCCCTGCCTTGGACAGGTGAGCTGCTCGCTGCCCGCCTCCTGCCCCTCAGCTGCCTTGTGCAGAGATGTGGAGGCCCAGCCGGCCTTTCCTGGACATGAGCAGGTTCTCTGACGTACCCGCACGCGCACACGTCGTACACACGCCGGGGCGGGTGAGCAGAGAAGCGGGCCGTCTAGCTGGGCTTGCATCCGTGGGCTGTAAGCACTTGCCAAGACATCTCAGTCCTCAGACAGCAGAGGTCTGAGGGTAAAAACTCAAGACACTGGGCTGGAAAGTGCCCACCATTGGGACTGCGGAGCTAGGTGGTAGGTACAGCTAAAAGGGCCGAGGCTTACACCCAGGAGGCAGTAATCCTCCGAAGCCATCAGAACCCGGATAGAAGGACCCCCAGGGTCAGGGGCTGGAGAGAAAAGTGAATAGGGTTCCCTCGTGGCTTTATGGGACCAGGGGGGCTTCGGGTTGAATATAAGCCCAACCCCAAGTCCTGGAGCCTCTAGTCCATTTCTCTGTTCTTGCTTTTCTGGCATAAACCCCACAAACTCTTGGGTAATCTAACCCAGAGTACCATCTTACCAGAGCCTCCTTTCTCACCTACACAGAGCCCTTCCCACACCCATGTTTTCCTGGAGAAGTGTCAGGGACTAGGAATGTCCGAGTCTCCAGGTGGCCCAGCTACCAGCAGTTTGGTTCTGGCTCCTCAGAAATACTGCCAGAATCCCATTTATTTTCTTCTTCTGTCCCAGCCTGTGCCTGGTCAAGGGCATGGGGTCAGGGTCCAAAAGGGTAGGAGAGAGGGATACCTGGTGGACAGCTCTCCAGAGGTCTCTGCCTTTCTCCTTCAGCCTCAGCTGCCGCCGCTGCATCATCGTAGGCAACGGAGGTGTCCTTGCCAACAAGTCTCTGGGGTCACGAATTGATGACTATGACATTGTGGTCAGGTAAACTCCCCAAAGCAGTGCCTCAGGCACCCCCATGTCCTGGCCCAAACCTTGGTGCCTGCGCCCGTTGAGAATTGTCTGGCCAGTTGGGCTGGAGGTCAGCAGAAGCCTGAAGAAGAACCCTGGGTTGGAGGATTTTGGATCAGAAAGCTAGATGACTCCCAGTGACTTGGGCTCCCCATTCTCTGTACCTGGGGTATTCTGGGGTCAGAATGCTTCCCCAAACGTAGACCACAGACCACGTGCAGTGAGCCCAAGGCTCTGACTGGGGCTGCTCTCTGTAGACTGAACTCAGCACCAGTGAAAGGCTTTGAGAAGGACGTGGGCAGCAAGACCACACTGCGCATCACCTACCCCGAGGGCGCCATGCAGCGACCTGAGCAATATGAACGCGATTCTCTCTTTGTCCTCGCTGGCTTCAAGTGGCAGGACTTCAAGTGGTTGAAGTACATCGTCTACAAAGAGAGAGTGGTGAGCTCCCTGTACACCAGCTCCTTCCCTTCTCTTCTTGCCCAGGCCTTGCCCAGCTTCCAGGTCAGTCCCTTCCTCTGAACCCAGCAAAGAGGAACCTTTCAAGAGAAGCATTAATGAACCAGCGTTGAAAGACACTCAGACTCAACCCAGGGTGGCTGCCCCAGGCTCCTGGGGTTGATATGCCTGGTGTCTGCTCCCTGCCTCTAGGTACCCAGGCTTTAGGGCCTTTCTCAGCCTTCTCTAGCCACACCCCCAGCCGAGCTCCCAAGTCCCTCCCCAGCAGCCCCTGCAGGCCTTCCCTGCTTTAGATGCTCTGGTAAGGAAGCTGTTATGTGATAAGCTCTAGCATTACTCCTAATCTTTGTATTCTCCTGCCCTGACCTTATAGCTGCCTCTCCAAGTCCTTCTTACTCGCTGTGAGATCTCTCTGACTCTGCTCAAATGGGGAAGGCCTCCCAGCCAAAGGAGGAAGGCCTGTTTGGACCCGGGGGCCATTCTGCAGGGACAGCAGAGCCCTCAACTTAAGAGCACTAATTCCCATCATGGTCTCTCTCCACTTTGTACTTTTACCATTGACCTGCAGTTCAATCCCAAACTTGCCATTGAGTCTGGTTCCACTCTGGGAATAATCAGACTCTACAGTCATGCTCCAGGCAGGCAAGGGTCAGGGCCTGTTTCTTCAGGGAGCTTATATGGCCAAGTAGCCTCATTCTGCTCCTTAGTGGACCACACACCGAGTCCCCTCCTGAGTCCTCTGTATCTCAGCTCTGGGCCTATAGGGACGCCTGCCAACTTGTGCAGGCCCATTCCCCCTCTCCCCTCAACCAGCTGTCACCAGCCACCCCAGGGGAGGGGCACTGCAGAGTTCAGGCCATTCATCTTCCGTTACCTATGCCTCCTACCAGAGAGAATGGTGACAGACGGCCTCTGCCTTCAGCAAGAAACTAGTTCTTTCTGGACGTTTGGAGGAGAATTGGGGGGCGGGAACAACTTAACCTGCCTATGGAGGTCTCAGTGCAATTTGGTTTAACTCCACAGCCGTTTTCCAGGCAAGGCCAAGTACAGGCAGTGTCAAGTAGGTAGCAAGCGAGAGAGAAGACAGAAGTCAGGTCCAGAAATTCAGGTAGGTGGAATAGTGGGGAAGGGGCACCCACCTCAGAGCCGGGCTGAAGGAGGCAGCCCGGCTCTGCTGGTCCAGCTTGGCTCCCAAAGGGGAGGAAAGGGTTTTGCTTCAGCTGCCCCAGCTGCAAGCAGGCCCACCCACTGCCATGCGCACCAGGCAGAGAGGGTGTCAAGCGAGCGATTCTCTAGTTTTAGGACCCTGGTGTCCTCAGGGCCCTTCTCTTCGTTTGAAGGCAATAGAATTGGGATCACAGGTAGGTACTTTTAAGGGAGCAATGGGAGCAAATTGGGTCGGCTGTGGTGAACCCCAGGGAGCCTGGAGGTTGCTTTCTCACTCTGGCCTTCTGACCATCGGCCCATCCCCCTCCTGGCACATCCTTTCCTCCATCCATAGACACCTGTCAGAGGAGCTCCCAGAAGGCAGGACCCTGGTCCCATTTGCTTTTTTTACCCTCAGTGGCCAGCCACCATAAATGATCTGGAAGTGGCTCAAATATCAGGTCTTGCCTCCTGCTAGGATAGGACAGGCAGCAAGGTGGGCCAGGGCCAGCAAGGTGGGTGTTTATCATATGTTCCTTCCAAGAACATCAAGATCAGGTAATTCAGGGTCTGACAATTCATCCAAGGGAGTAAGAAAGAAAAAAGAAAAGGAAGGAAGCCAACTAGAGTCCGAAAACTCTCTGTACTCAGGCTCTCGGGACCGGCGGCAGGGCCTCACTTTTCCCAGGAAGACTCTGAGGAGCTTGCGCCTAGCCTGGGCTTGGCGGCAGGACAATCAAAGCTACTGGAGCAGTTGGGATAAGATGTGTGGGCTGTGCACAGGTACAGGCTCACCGGTGCTGCTGTCTGTGCCCTGTCCTATCCAGGCCATGCCCAGGGATCTGGGACCAGACTTGTGTCAGTGAAACTCCTTGCAGGGTTGGTAGGGTGAGTGGGAAGGAAAGAGAAGAGGCAGGAGGGACCCTCTGAAGTTCATGAGTTCCCGGGCTCTAATGTCAAAGATAATGTGGGTCTTGAGATGAGCTGCCAGAAGGAAGCCAATGATGCCCAGGGTCCCATCAGTCCCAGCACTAGAGCGGACCTGCCTGGGCCCTCCTGGCTGCGCAGGAAGCCTCTTAGGACCCTTTCCCGCCCCAAGCCCAGGGCTAATGCCTTCCGAGGACCTCCCTGCTCTTCTTCACTTCTCTGGGCTCCAAGTCCCACATAAACCTGGGAGAGGCTGCTTCTCAGGCCCCTCCCATCTGGTGCCCAACCACAGACTTGTCCTGCTCCTGCAGCCACCGGAGAGCTCTCTACACCTGTCTGGAGCCTCACCTGCAGAATTCTGGCAGGAGGCAGCTCTGTGTTCAGGAGCCAATGCCAGGCTGGGCAGGGCTAGAACAGGTATTAGGCCTCCGTCATGGCTGCTACCTGCCGCTTGCTATGTGAGCAGTGGCTTGCTGTGTGTAACTTTCTGGTACCCAGGAGTCCTGAAGACTAAACCCACAAAACAGCCTGTGTTAGGACTGGCCATACTTACTTCATCCATACGGGACCTCTGCTCGTCACTATTTGTGGTCATTTGGTTCCCTGTTCACTGAACAGTAGCATCAAAAACTCCAAATAAGTGACCCAGGGCCTTTTATCTCCCAGATCCCAGGAGCCCTAAGCAAGCCACCTAGCAGGTGGGGGAGTTCCCAGCAGGTCATGTGTGCTCAGAGCACCAGTGGACTTTTGAGCAGGGAAGCTGAGGTCTGCAGGGATGGAGCCTGGGACATATGTAGGTATATGAAGGTGTAGGTATATGTAAGTCCATGATGAGAGGGGGCAGCCTCCAGCTCTTGTGAAATTCTCGCAAGTACACCTGGCTCCATCTTGCACACACTCACTGTTTGGCCATGTATCATTGAGCTGCTCCCTCGGAAGACAAAGATGAATTAAACATAGTCTTTGACCCATAGTCACCGATAGTCTGATGGGAGAGACAGTCCTAAAACTAGAGATATAATGCAGTGTGGTGGGTGCTGTTGCCTGTGCATCCTCCTCCTCGTGTCTGATGAAGGCTAGAGACTCCCTCCCCATCCATTTACATCCCGAGGCCTGGAGAAGACAGGGCACGTGAGAGGCAGGGCTTGCCGTGCAGTCACTCAGGCTCCATTCCTCCGACCTCTGCCAGCCTCCCTCATCCCCCTTCCCAGGATGCCTGGGCTTCAGAGGCCACCAGGAGCTGCCTTCCCAATCCCCCTGGCTGTCTCTTCTTCCTCCATTTCCCTCCTCATCCTCACTCCTGAAGCTGGGAGACTGACCTCACTGCTGAGGGGCTTCAGGCTGGTGTGGTTTAGAGATCAGGGCTGGGTTGGTATGGGAGTGGTTCCAGCCCAGCAGGGAGAGGGGCAGGGATGAGGGTTGGGGGTTGGCCTCTGGGTAGTCTTGACACAGGCCTGACCTTCCAGCTGTAGCTCAGTCCTCAGGTAAAGAGGGAGGAACTTCAGGGACTGGCCAGGACCCCACATTCATGCAAAGGGGGACTGAGCCCCTAAATTTGGGAGAGACAAAATGATTTAAGAGGGAAAGGTAATTATGGAGTTAGGTAGACTTAGCTTGAAATTCGGACATGGTCACTTAGCTGGGTTACCTTAGGCAAATGACTTAGGCCCCTTAGATTTAGTCCCATCTGTGAAATACGAATGGTACTGCCCATCATTTAGAGTTTTAGGAATTAAACCAGGTGAAAGAAGTACCTAGCACAGCCCTGCCGGCGTGGCTCTGTGGTTGAGTGTTGATCTGTGAACCAGGAAGTCACAGTTCGGTCCCAGACAGCGCACATGCCCAGATTGCAGGGTTGATCCCCAGTGTGGGGTATGTGGAAGGGAGCCAGTGAATGATTCTCTCACATCATTGATGTTTCTATCTCTCCCTCTCCCATCCTCTCTGAAATCAATAAACATTTTTTTTTAAGTACCTAGCGTAGCTCTAGCCGGTTTGGCTCAGTGGATAAAGCGTCAGCCTGCGGACTGAAGGGTCCCAGGTTCGATTTCAGTCAAGGGCATCTACCTTGGTTGCGGGCGCATCCCCCATAGGGAATGTGCAGGAGGCTGCTGATTGATGTTTCTCTCTCATTGATTTTTCTGGTTCTCTGTCCCTCTCTCTTCCCGTCTGTGAAAAATCAATAAAAGATATATTTTTTAGGAAGTACCTAGCATAGTGCTTGACACAGTAAGTGCTATCTATGCCAAGTGTTAATGCTATTTGTTATTTTATTATTATTGGTGGTGTTGCTGTTAGAAAAGTCCTATTGCACTTGGGAGTGAAGCATTTGTCTGTAGAGCCTGACCTGGGAAATGACCTAAAAGTAGAGGTCAGAGGCCAGGCCTAGAGGAGGGAGAAACTCGGGACCTCCTGGGAAAGGCAGGGGGAGAGCTAACAGTCTGGGAAGTCTACAGGGCAAGGAGGGCCACCAGGTCCCCGTAACAGGAGGCCTTATTGGCCCAGGATGGGGATTGAATGTCCATCTTCACCTAAGTGTACATTCTGACCCAAGCCTGAGAGGGATGCAGAGCCTTGGGATGGGCTCTGCCCAGAAGGAGCTGAGCATTCACACCGCCTCGCCTTAGGGGCACTCAGTGTAGGGCACGTAAAAAGGGTGATGAGGCTGGGATACACCACAGCTGCTACTGCCTAATGAGGCTTCTGCTGGGGGACCAGCATCCATGGTCTCCGCCCACCACAGTCTCCTTTCCAAACCTCTGAGACAAGCTCTCCAGAATTCCATTTCCTCCGCAGCCACCTCCAGTGGATACTGCTCTTTATGCATACCTCTTATCCCCATCTTCATTCCCCATTACCACACCCTAACCATTGCTCCTCCACCCTTAGATGAAAAATGCCCAGGAATTGGGCTCATGTCAGCACCACCCACTGTTCCTCTTGGTCACTCTCATCTATGACCTCTTGGTTACTCGATTTCTTAATCATCAGCAGTCATCTCCTCTTCCTCCACTTCCTGCCTCTCTCCCTCCTTTTTATCCTCCTCATCCTCTTCCTCCTCTGTCCATCATCCTCATAGCTGACATTTATTAAACTCTTCAGTTTACTAGCCTTTGAATTCCTTCATCCCGTTCTCATAGTAACCTTACTAGATGGATACTATTATCCCCACTTGTGGATGTTAGGAATTGACACGCAGAGAGGATGAGTCACATGCTCAAGAGCACAAAACTAGTTAAGTGTTAGAGCTAAATTCAGACTCAGCTCTGACGGTCCCAGAGATCTTCCTAAGAAATCAATCTGATTACATCACCCTCCTGCTTAGAATCCTCCATTGATTGGCTTCTACCTGCCATGGCCTAGTGCTAGAGCAGCGTTTTGGACCAAAGCTGTCCCACTTTAACCACCGCGCTATGATACCTCTCATTTATTCATTGATTCGTTCATTCAGCAAGTACAAATCAATCTCCATAATCACGTAGAGCCCCAGCTTCAAATACTGTCTTTCTGACTTGACCACTTTCTCTTCCCATGACTTCCCATCCAGCCATTCCAGTACCAGGGAGTTACCATGGAGAGAGAAACTAGCTGAGATGGCAGCACTTGCTGGCATTACCTTACTAGCATCTTGCTGCTGCTTGCCACTCCTGTGTCCTGTCCCTGGTAGTTCTTCTCAGAACCTACTCTCACCATCTTCAGTTCTGCTGTACCTCCATCCCTATTTTAAGCAAACATCTCACCTCCAGCCTGCAAAGAAAACAAAGGTCATCACCAGTCAAGAACTCAACTTCCCAGCCTTCAGTCCGCAAACTTAACCTGCATTTCCATCCACGCCTACATACCTCCTCCACCATCCTTTCTCTGTCTCCCCGTTCAAAGCCAATGGTCTCCTGTGCTCTGGATGCCTCTCCAGAGCTGTCTTACTTTGTTTATCTCTTTTGTCACTGGATCTTCCTCTCACATCTATAAATCTGTCCAGGTGTCTCTCTCCTTAAAAATAAAATCCTTCTCTTTAGCTTGTGTTCACCCTCTCCCCCTCTCTTTCATGATTCTGGAGAGAGGCATCACCTGTCCATGATGCGTTTCCTTGGTTTTTCTATTTCTCAACTCTTTCCAGCCTAGCTTCCAAGCCTCTCCACTAGCAGTGACCTTCTGGTTCTAAATCCAGTGGACTCGGCCTCTGTCTTCCTTTAAGCAAGGGTGGGAAACCTTCTTTCTGCCAAGGGCATTTGGATATTTATAACGTCATTCACAGGCCATGCAAAATTATCAGCTTAAAATTAGCCTGCTGTATTTAGTCAAACATTTCATTAACTCACCCCTAATGCCTTGGCAGGGCCAGACCAAGTGATTTCACCAGCCTATACGACCCGCGGGCCAGATGTTCCCCACCCTTGCTTCAAAGGAATAACTTGTGAGCAAATATTCAGTAGCATTTACTGTGTTCAGTGCTTAGTTCTAGCGATGGTCCTTGATTCTTAAAGCTCATGGTCAAAATCTGGGAAGCATGCTCAGTTTCTCTAATTCTCTGTAACAGTCCTTAGTCTCTATTATACCTGGGGGTTTACTTACCTGTTAACTCTTGCAGGCCCCTGGAGGGCAGTGTCCTATTTACCTCTGTAAGTCCAGCACCTCCATAGTTGACATACATAAATGAATAAGTAAACTTGGAAACTGGGGCCCAGCGTAAGCAGTAACTCCTGGCAAAGTCAGGATTCCAGCCCCAATCTTCTGCCTCTCAGTGAGGTCTCTCTGCTCTTTTGTTGCCCTGGGAGCTCATTCTTTTAGATTTATACTCTTCCAAGCTGTGTCCTTTTGCTCTCTGCTTGCCTCTCCCAGGCATCTCTTTCCTCTTAGCCATGTTTGATCTCCTCCTGAGGTTCCAAGATCATTGTCCTTGATAATGAAATGAAACTAAACAGTTCCTGGCGCTCTGCCTCTTTCACTTGTCTGTCAGCATCACAAAATCGGCCTCAAGCGGCTCCTCTTTTTGTTCACTGTGTTTTCCAAATATAGCTTTGAAAAAGGTTTTTGACCCTCCTCATAGTGTACATTAAAATAAATTCCAAACAGACTAAAAAGTAAGACATACAAATACAACCAAGGGAAATTTTGGAGAAAGTAGAATAGAAATTAAATCTCTGGAGGGAAAAGAACTTGTAAGGGACAGAAATGCTAGGAGAAATCAGATGTATGAAATAGAAAAATACATGAAAATATAAACTAAATTAGCAACAACAAAAAGAATGAATACCGCCAAGATGCTTAAAAGTCAAGGAAATGTGACAGACATGGTTATTATTGGGAAAGTTGATAAGAAAACCATTAGGACCCCAGCAGATAAGGCAGGAGACTGAACAGATCACACAGAAGTAAATAAAACTAGTAAACAACGGAAATACGTTTAATTTTCCTTGCAGCCAGAGAAATTCATGTGAAAGCAACAGGATGCCATTTATCACCCACGACATCTTTAAAGAATGTGTTTAAATTGTAATGCGTGATCTTGGCAAGAGTGCAATGACAGATGTGCTAAAAGGCTACTGGTCAGGGTGTAAATGGGCTCAAGCTTTTTGGAAAGGAAATGATAACTTGGTACCAGGAGCCATCACCTAAGGAAGAAAGAATCTGCACACAAAGATTTTTTTTTTAATATTTTTATTGTCAGGAAGGGAAAGGAAGAGAGAAATAGAAATGTCAATGAGAGGGAATCATGGATCGGCTGCCTCCTGCACACCCCTCCCACTGGGGACTGAGCTCGCAACCCGGGCATATGCCCTTGACCAGAATTGAACTCGGGATCCCTGAGTCTGCAGGCTGATGCTCTATCCACTGAGCCAAACTGGCCAGGGCACAAAGGTTTTTATTATAGTGTTATTTGTAATGGCCAAACCCAGATGTAACAAACCTAAGGAGTTTATTATACAAATTATGGTTCTGTCTGCTGGACTGTAGAGCAGCGTCCAATGGCCCTGCAGAGAGTGTGGGCACTCGGAGCGGCCACCACAGCCATTCTCAAATGCCCTTGTCCTTTGGTTCAGGTAAAGGTGGGGAAACAGCACTGGATTCAGTATTTTTTTAATATGTTTTTATTGATTTTTACTTATAGATTTTTTAATTTTTTTTTTAATCCTCACCCGAGGATATTTTTCCATTGGTTTTTAGAGAGAGGGAAAGACAGAGAGAGGGAAAGACAGAGAGAAATATTAATGTGAGAGAAACACATCGATTGGTTGCCCTCTGCATGCGCCCCAACCAGGGGGAAGAGCCTGCAACTGAGCTATGTGCCCTTGACCAGAATCGAACCCAGGACCCTTCGGTTCACAGGCCGGCGCTCTATCCACTGAGCTAAACCGGCTGGGGCTGGACTCAGTATTGGAAACAGAAACCAGTCTCTTGCTCTGCCTCAGCTCACATCTTTGAGGCTCATTTTCTCCTTCTGTACAATGGAGAGAGTAAAACCTTCCCTGAGTGGCTGCCCATTACACCACTGTGAGGAGCGAGAGCGATCGTGCACAAGACAGTGCTCTGTGCAGATGACGATCACCTTCAGAGAAGTGAGATTCCGCAAGGCAAGCGCTGCCTGCCCACTGGGCAGAATGCCCGGCCACAGGGCCCAGGAGTGAGCGTGGAAATGAGATCAGCAGTACCTGGCACAGAGTAGCACATGCCACCTTGCTCTAGTGGGGCACCCACTTTTGGGCTCCAGGACACTTATGTAAGCCCTGATCCCTATCAAGCTGCTTGCCCCAGTTTCTTGTAGTTGTTGGCCAGATGATGATGATGAAGTCTCAAGCACAGAGAACAGCTTTGGCAGTAAGTGGTAGATTTAGTGAATTAGAAGTAATTGAGTATAACTGCTGTGTAGCATGGCTACAGTACTGCCCTTAGACCCGGGCAGTGAGGGTACCTGGCTCTCACCACACTCTTTGGCATGGAGTGAAGAGGAATGTGCAGGATCAAAAGGGAAATGCCCACGCCAGGCCCGCCCTCCCTTGCGAGACTATCACCAGGTTCTAGAGACCTCAGAACTTCTTGCCCTCACAGCCAATACCAAGTTCATTTCCATCCTCCCGAGGGCAGAATGCACCTCCCTAAGCCCAAGCAAAGCTGTCTGCATAGGCTGTGAGTAGCACTTGTATGTGCAGGCTGGACAGTCCACACACACATGCACAGTACTTGTCATGTGTGGGCTGGGGTCCACAGGGGAAACAGAAGGTAGGCGGGCTGGGCCTCGCTCTCCCTGCACCACCATGGTCCAGCACAGATCTCTTGAGGCAGAATTCTAAATTCAAACCTGCCCTTCCAGGTCGTTTTTCAAGAGAGGATAGAATATGTTTCATTTAACAGTTTGATACCTTGATTTAAAATATAAAATGTAGATATGTGATACATGGACTTCCATTTGTAATTTTGCCCCTGGCTGCACAAATTTTAAGGACGAGCCTACACGGGTGTGGGGGTGAGGGCTGGAGATGAGGCTGGATAGGCAGGGAACAGACAATGAAGGTTCTTTTAAGCCGAAGTCACATCAGTGAGCTTGGACTTTATCTTGAGGGCCAATGATAGCAGAAGCTGAGGAGCTAACTTTGTGCCAAACATAGTATGTGCCTGACTGCTAATGACCATGGCGCACACGCACTGCAGGGCACAAATTAGTCTTCTTTCCTGCGTTTTGTAGGTGAGGATACTGAGACTCAGGAAGGGTAAGAACTTGCCAAGGGACACAGAACTGGCAGTTAGGACATCAGGGTTCAAAAATAATAGCTGGGGCAGCCTGACCTGCAAGCAGAGGTAGGCTGACGGCGAGCATGATGGTGGGAAGGGTTCCGTGTGGGCTGGGTCCACCAGAAGCCGTAGCCGCAGATGGGTGTTTGCTGGGATGAGGGGAAGGGAAAGGTCCAAGGAGAATGAGGACTCCAGTCTGAGTTGTCAGGGAGAAATGGTGGCTGGCTCCCTCGTAGGAAATAGGTTTCTGAATGAAACAAGCCCATCGGGCCTTGCTTTCTTTAGGAGAAGACTGGACAAGACATTCTTAAAGGCCTCTTTTTATATTATCGCAATCCATGTTTGAGGGCTGTTCATCGTCTACAACATTATAGCATATATTTGTACAAAAATTAATGTCTTCTATGTAACAGGCACTCGGGTATTTGTTGATTGGTTGATCCAGGTTAACCCTTAGCTCTGAAACATTTACATCGGTAAGTAGCCTTCTTTCAGAGCACTTCTTCATTTTGCTTATATTTCTCTTAGTATGTTACCTGGCTCTTTCTTCCAGGTCATGTATTATGCATGTGAACATTTCTTGGATATGTCTTATATGTATATATTTTAAATAAGTATAGCAGATATATAAGCCTATCTTTGTTTCTTTGTCACTTCATAATAATCATACCGTGTACTGAGATACGTATTTTCTACTGGATTACAACTCCTTTGGGGTAAGGAAAACAGAAACCAGACCTACACTTTTTTTTATATATATGTATATATATTTTATTGATTTCTTTTTACATAGAGGGAGGGAGAGGGATAGACAGTTAGAAACATCAATGAGAGAAACATCAATCAGCTGCCTCCTGCACACCCCCCACTGGGGATGTGCCCATAACCAAGGTACATGCCCTTGACTGGAATCAAACCTGGGACCCTTGAGTCCACAGGCCGACACTCTTTCTACTGAGCCAAACCGGTCAGGGCCCGACACTCTTTTTTAAAAAATATTTTTTTACTGATTTCAGAGAGGGAGTGGGAGAGAGAGAGATAAAAATATCAATGGTGAGAGAAAATCATTGATTTTCCTGCACACCCCACACTGGGGATCCAGTCTACAACCCGGGCATATTCCCTAATGAGGAATCAAATCGTGACCTCCTGGTTCATAGGTCAGTGCTCAACCACTAAGCCACACCGGCCATGCTAGACCTACACTCTTAATTATCCAGACAAGCTGTCTCAGTGGGCAGTGGACAGCCATGGAAGATTTTAGCCCTGAGAAGGTCAAGATCAGATTTGTGTAGGGAAGTGAAGGAATTGAAGGAAGGCATGATAGAGGCAGGGAGGTCTGGTGGCTGCTAGGGTGAGAGTTGGTGACCTGTCCTACTGTGTGAGCAGCAGGGAGCAGAAGGAGCAAACCCATCGGCCCTACTCGTGGCTGCAGGCACCAGCCCTGGTGGCCCCGAGATGGCTTCTCCTGACAGCAGGAGGAAGAGGCCGCAGAGGACCCTGCGGGGCCAGGGAAATGCTGCAGCGCCTGGCTGGGACGGCGCTCTCTTCCCGATGCCTTCCCCCATTGCTCCCGGCTGTTCTGACAAGAGCAGAACAAGTTGCATCAGCAGGAGGCTGGCGGCTGCACACAGATGAGCTGGGTCCGGACTTGACTGAGGCAGGGACATTCCTGGAGGAGGAGGGATTCAAAAAGAATGCAGTCCACAGCTGGCCTTCAGGAGGGGTTTGACCATCCCTGGGCCAGTGTCATTGGCGGCTTTTGCCGTAGCTTTTAGGAGACAGGCTGAGGTTTTATTAGTACTTGGTGTGGTTTTTTTTATGGCTGGGGAAACAGAGGTGACCTGTGGGTCAGGGGAATGAGATATGAGAGGCCTTTGGCCATATTTGATTAGGCCTTCTGGGGCAGGGCTGTGTCCTGGGGGCAGGCTGGGCAGTGTGGCCCAGCAGCAGGAAGGCCTCCAGTGCCCACTGCCCCCGCCGGGCCCAGAGGGAGAATCTGGCTCCACATTTGAATATATCTGTTTGTGGACTGGCCTCCTACCCGCACCTGGCATCGCCAACCACACCCTCCACTTCACTCTCTTGGCTTCTGTGACACTCACTCATGACCATCATAAATATGATTTATTGAGCTCTTACTATATGCCAAATGTGGTATGTAATCTTCACAACTGTCTGGGAAGTAGGTCTTGTCATTCCTGTTATGTATGAGGAACGTGAAGCCTCAAGAAATTACAGGACATGCCCAGGTCACACAGATGTGGGATCCAGATGTGACCCAGGCTTTCCAGACTCCAGAATCCATGGTCTCCCCTGCACCACACACTCCCCAGTGCCTCTGACCTCTCTCTCTGTTCATCCTCAGTCACCTCTATTGGCCCTTCTGTGTCAACCTGCCCCTTACATGGTAGTGTTTACAAGGTTCTGTTCAGGGTTCCCGTCTCTTCTCGCCCCGTACCAGATATTCTTAATCTGAAGTCAGCAGAGGCCCTTGACTTTAGGGTGCACACTGTAATGTGTGTGTGCCTGTGTATGTTTCTGAAAAGAGAAGCCATAGCTTTTAGGAGACTGACTGAGGTTTTATTAGTACTTGATTTTTTTTTAATGGCTGGGGAAACACAGAAATGTCAAAATCATATTGTGGTCCTACTTTCCCTTAAATTCCTGAAGGGGCTCTGCCTCAGGACAGTGACAGGTGGGGAAAATAAAATAGGAGCCCTGGGCTGTTCATTGCGCTGGTTCCTACTGCTGTAATGCATGCTGACGGGGGCTTGAGACCCAAGCAAGCTCCCCACACACAGTGAACAAGGCGGAGACCAAGATGCTGCTCCAAGGGGGCAGGCTCTGCCCCCACGTATTCCCCGCCCAGGAAAGGGTGAAGGTGGGACAGGCAGAAGCTTTTGTCAGATTCTCAAGGAGCGTACCCTCCTACAGTTTCATGTAGTAGTTACCTATGGGACTTACGGCACTTGGGAAAAGCCGAGAGACATGGTTTCAGAGATGGCATCTCATGTCACGGAAATACCCAGGTTCTGAGGTTGGATCCAGCTCTGATTCTCCAGCTCTGTGTGTGCATCATGGGCAGGTCCCCTCTGTGAAACGGGGTGTGGGACCCTTACCTTCGACTTATGAGGGGGAACGGCAGTGATGATAATATATGTTAATGGCAGAAAGAACACCCATCTTGGAGTCAGGACGCTGTGTTTGAATCTTGGCATAGCCACTTGCATCACCTTGAACATATTGCTTCATCTTGAGTCCGTACCTGTGAAGCTGGTGAAGGTTGATGAGATGTAAATAACGTCTGTGAAAACTAGCCTGGAGCCTGGCACTCCCCCAGCTGTGCCCATTCCTGGCTCTCCCTCCCCCTCCCAAGCAGCCCCTGCGCTTTTTCCTCCTTAGGTGTGTGTGGGGCACGCATGGGCAGGAACCCCAGGTGGGGCACTGTTGGGGCCTGCCAGGCTCTGGAGAGGGGACAGGGGCTGTGCCTCACCTGGCACAAGCTGGCACCTGCCATTCCTTTCGGTCCACATCTGGAGCTCCCAGGAGGGGCTTCTCGCCAGTTCTGTATCAGATCTTGGCCGTTTCTCTACCCTCCCCTTTC
>PVJC01027574.1:0-23185 GCA_004026665.1 Murina feae
ACTTGTTTCTTGCGATCCTCTCGTCTGCTGTTGGATCTCTGTATATTGTTCTTTATTTCAGTCAGTGTATGCTTGATTTCTAGCTGGTTCTTTTTCATATGCTCAAGGTTCTCACTAAATTTATCAGCAGTCTCTAGAAACTTCTTGAAAAACCTGATAACCGTGGTTTTGAACTCTATATCCAGTCTTTTGCGTTCCTTCATTTCTGTTTTCTCTGACCTGTTTCGTAGTCTCCACATTTTGGCTTTCTGTGCTGGGTGTCTTATATAGGGCCCAGTGAATCAGCCTCCCCAATCACCTGGGGTGGACACTCTTATTGTATGCCTTTGAAATCTGGGTGCACAGTCTTGTTGTAGTTATCACTGGGAGGTATCACTGGGGGGAAATGACCTGCAGGCCTTTCTCCTCGTTGTTTGGAGTTTGGATCGATTTGGAGTTCTGTCTCAGTTGCAGGCCCTTAGGTAATGTTGCAGGCAGGTAGGCGGGGTTGTAGGTGGGGTGGGCGTGGTTGTAGGTGGGGTGGGGCGGGGTCTCAGAGTCACCGGGGGTGGAGTGATTCACAATGGCGTTTCTACTGCGCTTGGCGTCTCCAAGCCGTAGGGTCTGCGCACGATTCTCAGTCCCTGACTCTCCCGGTCAGTGATCAGTGCGAATTGCAGTGCTATAGCGCCACTGGTCTTCCGCCGCCCCGTTGCCCCACAGCCTGCGCTGCACTCAGTGAGTCCGGGGAGTCCACAATCTTCTAAGCCACGGACTGGATCGCCGCTGCCAGCTCTTCACCCGAACCGCCGCGAGCAGCTAGGGAGGGGCGGGGCCTCGGGGAGTTTGCCGGGCGGGGGAGCAAACAGCTATGGCACTTCTCAGCCCTGCGCTGAGAGACACCAGGTCTCTGTGTCCCGCGGTAATTGTTGCAAGCAACGCTGAGAGAAACCCGCTTTGGATTTCCTCCCGGTGCCAGTCAGTCCCCCTTCTCCGGGTGTCTGGGTACTCAGAAACTCGCCTGGAACTGGAGTTCAGAGCCGCTGGGGACTTGTGGCTCTCTCCGTTTTGGAAAAGAACCGCGTCCCCGGCGCCAGCTCCCTCCCCGAGCCCCGTGTGCGCGCCTCCGTACCCTTGTCTTTGCACTTTGCTTCCGCCGCTCCTCCGAGTCTCAGACTCTTTTCTAGTTGTAGGATTTTCACTCAGCCAGTCTTCCTGTGGGCTACACCCTATTTTCCTTCCATCTCCCTGAACTCTTCCAGCTGCTGTTCAAAAATTATTCTAAGTAAGGGGCCATAGAAGCCACACAGTGATGAGGACACGCAGGGCCAGATGCCCACCTTGACGGGAGTGATGTATGCGAGGCCACTTTATCAGGGCGCACTAGGCCCTCCCCTACCCCCAACGGCTGTACAGTTGCTATCAACATTGCTCTTATTGGTGTCTTTTTTTTTTTTACTAGAGAAGAGACAGCAAGCCAAAGTGCTACAGCTTTTTAAACCCTATATGCAAGAAAAGAAAACAAACAACCATTTTCTGCCTTGCCATTTCACACATCCAGACAACAGGAGGGAAAGCACAGAATATAATGAACTGAGCCACAGGGCAGGACAGACCCAAGTGGAATCAGAGGACAACCCAGACCTGCCAGCCGGACCCAGCCCCTCACACCATGAGTGCGGGCTCAGTACAAGCTGGAGCCCTCACAGATCCCGAGTGTTCCCCTCCGGTCCGCTCCTGTGTCACATCAGGGGTGGCCCTCTGGACATGAACATCCTTGTTGCTGGCAGCCCCCAAAAAATACCTGAAGGGCCCCCCCATCATTGTGACAACCCAGGGTCAGTCACCCTGCGAGCAGGAAAATGAATAGCAGTCAGGGACAGTCATTGCTTAACTGTTGGTTTTTTAAAAAAATTCATTGAGATCCAAGAGCTTATGAGAGAAGAATTATTGCAAAAGGCCCATGATGGTGATGAGTCCAAACTGCTAGGGATTCTACTTGCCTTGCTCAGAAGCACACGCCTCTTCTGAACCAGGCTTCTGGGGGGGGCGAGAGGGGAGGGAGGGGCAAGTGGAGGAGGATGCGAGGCTGCAGAGATCAGGGCTGGGTCACAGGTCTGCTTGCTTTCACTGTGGCTCCCCAGAGGCTCCTGGACAAGGCTCCTAGGAGGCCTCCACCAGTGCCTGACCCATTGCTCTGGTTCACTGTGCTCAGAGCCCTGATCATGCTCTGGAATCATTTATTGTTCTTTTTCTTGTGATCTGTCACTTCCCCACCAGGAGGTTTTCATAAGATAGCTGAGACCCCCTCCACTTAGAGGATGAGCTTAGTAAATAATGATAATACTAATTAAAACAAACCAAGCAGTGGCTAACCCAAAACCAGGTGGATCTATGTTCTCATCTTGACGTTGCCATTTGCTACTTCTGTATTAGACAACTTCCTTTATCACTGGGGGCCTCAGTCAGGAAATAAATGAGCACACACAGCGCAACGCTCAGTAAGTCCCAGCTGCCCTCCCCTTCGTCATCTGACTTGAAAGTAACATATTTCAAAATGCCTTTCATGGAATTTGGTTTGTTCTCAAGGAGGGAAATGTTTTAAAGATTTGTGATTACGACTAAGTATATAAAACAAACAAGTTAAACAAGCCAGTTTTTCCATATCGCCAGACTGCGAACTAAGTAAAACCTAAATGTTATCTCCAGATTGCTTTCACACACCCACTTCTGTTCATGGAACACTGTATGGCAAAGGTGTGCAGACGAAGGCTTGAGTGAGTTGTGCCAACAGTGAGGTGTAGCAAACCACTGCGCTCCTCCCTGTAGGATGCATTCTCTATTCAACCATTTATCTGTATATTCCTCTTATGTATTATATTGTTTATTCGTTATTTACATTCGGATTATCCTACAACCAATGCTGTTAAACATGCGTGCTGGATACTAGACCTTTGTCAGAAATGTACTTTGCAAATATCTTCTTCTAGCCCATGTCCTATCTATTTACTCTCTTGATGATGTCTTTTGATAAGTGGGAGTCTTGACAGTTGATGAAATCTAATTTATCAAGTCTGATGGGTTTTGTATGTATTCATTTATTACAGATGAATCAGTAAATAGCATAATAAAAACTGTGGGCAAAGGTTAGGATACCTGGATTTCACACCTAAATCTATGTCTTATTTGTGCTGGGGAAGTCATTTGTGAGGGTTAATTTTATATGTCAAGTTCACTCACTGGGTGCCCAGATATTTGGTCAAATAGTATTCTGCATGTTTCTGTGAGTATGCTTGTGGGTAAGTTTAATACTGACATGTATACACTGATTAAAGCAGATTGCCCTCCCCAGTGTGGGTGGGCCTCACCAAATCAGTTGAAGGCCTGAATAGCATCAAGGGGTTGGCCCTTCTAGGAGTAAGAGGAAATTCCTCCTGCCTGGGCCACCAAGTTGGCTTTTCCTGCCTTTGAACTCTGAGTCTCCAGATTTCCAAATGCAGGTTTTGGGACTTGTCAGCCTCTATAATTGTGTAAGCAAATTTTTCACAATAAATTGCTTCTTAAATTTAAGTACACATACACACACATACAAGCATTCTATTATCTCTGTTTCTGGGAACCCTGATTAATCCATCATCTGCATCTTCTGGCTCCAGCACAGCATGGAGCATTTTAATAGGTGCTTAATGAATGTCGCTGAAATCCCTAATAAACTGGCCTAGTTCACATATCTGTAAATGAATGAGCCGGATTCGAAAATCCCAGAGGTCTCTCCCATTCTGAAAATTTGATACTTATTTTAGTTTCATCTTTCCATCCCTGCAATACCTTCTCCCTCAAGTGTCCTCTTCCAACATTAATAGGACTGTGCCTCTCAGAAAAGGTGACAAAGCACCCTCCTAGCTCATCAGGTCAGCGGTCATTCCAACAGACCCCTCATCCGGAGCATCTCATCCAGCTTCTCCCACATGTGCAACTAAGTGAAACCCTGCAAGCAGGGTGGGTGGAGTGTTTACTCACAAGGGGGGTGGTGACAGTGAATTCTCTCAAACTTCTCTAAATACACTGCTTATATGCAGACATACTCACCCACCTCTAAAATAACATTTTTAAAAACTGCAATGAAGATGCCAGATGAGCCAATAAACCCAATTACTGACCCCCTACAGGGCAAGCAAGTCCCCGGCACTCCAATCACCAAAACAGAGGGGTTCCAACACTTGTCAGAGGAACAAACACATTGACACCTCTCCCCACTGCTTGATTTCAGACCAGCACTGACATTCCAGAGAGAAATATATCCTTAGAAGTGAAATAAATTTAATAGAATCAAATAAACTTTATTTATTTAACAGAATTAAATATTTTTCAATGCTCTTTGAGACCAGCCTATACCCTAGGGAGATGCCAACCACAATTGAGACTTCTTACTTTCAATAAATCTATACTAGAAAAGTAAATTAGATGATGGTGTTGAGAGCTACGGTGAGAACTGGAAAGCATAAAATTCACTGGACCCCCTACATGACCCTAACACAGCAGCATCGAGTTGCTCTCTCCTTCAGCCTTGGGATGTTCTCGCAACAGGGAAGCAGCCAGGCTCAGTAGAATTCACGGGGTAGCCAGGGCCCTGAGCCTGTGAAAGTTAGACTCGCATGGGGAGCACCTGCAATAACACTAGTGGCTGAGGTCCGGACGCCAAGCAATCAGGAATCTGTGGGGAGGAAGTAGGCTTCTTGCTCTTTACTTTTTTCCTTTTCTTTTTGCATGTTCCCTGGTGATTCCAGTGCAAGGCAGGGTTCTAAGCCTGGCCTTCTTCTCCGACCCTGACTTCTCAGTGGATCCACTAACTGTGAGAATATCCACACAGAAACTTCTGTGTCCAGAGCATCTTGTAGGGTCTCCTGGGACAAAGTGCCCTCAAGTCAAAGCACCAACAGAAGACTCTGCCCCGGGAGCCGGTGGGACGGACAGCAGTGAAGAACATCCCCTAACGCCCCCTTGGAGTCACAGCCCGGGGCTCACACTAGCCTTCTGCCAGCCCTGACTATAGAAGGAAACTCACTCGAGCTGGGCAGGAACCCATCTCCAAGGACCAGGGGACTCTGGTGACCTGGACTTTGATGTCTCTCACTGAGGCTCAGCCACACATTTCGCTTTCACACCAATTCCCGAGAAAAGCCATAAATGACTTACATTTAGTTTGAAGAACACACATCAAATGTAAAGGGTGGGGTAGGCACTGGGGCCCAAGGTGTCCCCTGGCTGTGATGGGTGACAAAGAGCAAGGTGAGAGGGCCCTGGAATGCAGGGGCGACCCCACCTGGAACACGCCTCCTGTCCTCAGGTGGCGAAGTTGGCCTCTGAAGCTGGAGGAACTCACAGAGGCCCCCAACATGAAACACTTCCATGGCCCCTGCTGGGAACTAAGCAGTTCCTCTGTTGATAGATTCTACACCAGCTAACACTGAGCCATGTGCTCCCTCAAAGGTTTCTTCAAAGACCAACACCAGCTGATGCCTCCGGCCACTCCCAGATGCGGATCAGTGCACACAGACAACCCATTTCCTTGAAGGAGATGTCACTCGGCACCCGCCAGACCCTGGGCACTGTCCCAGCCGCCCTCTCTCCAAAGGCTCTAAGGGAACGAGTGAAAAGTGCAACATTATTTCCATCCGTGAACTTAAAATGTTTCAGCCCCCAAAATACCCTTCCTTCATCCAGATGTCAGAATTTTTCGTAACGTGTTTCTATGCAGGCTGACCTAGTCACCCATGCCTTCTACCCCCTCAACGTGTACGAGAGCACACTGCAACCTAAAAGTTCAAGCGAAGTCCAAAGATGAAAATAAAGCTGCTCGTCTTTTTTTCTTGTACAAAGACTAGCTGAGCCCCAGCTGGTTTGGCTCAGTGGATAGAGTGTGGGCCTGCAGACTGAAGGGTCTCAGGCTCAATTCTGGTCGAAGGGCACATGCCTGAGTTGCGGGCTCTATCCCCAGTAGGGGGCGTGCAGGAGGCAGCAGATCAATGAGTCTCTCTCATCACGGATGTTTCTATCTCTCTCCCTCTCCCTCTCTGAAATCAATAATAACAATAATAAAAAGTTAACTAGCTTAACATTTGCATGTCTTATATAGAAAATAATCACAATGAAAGAACAAAAGCGAGCTCTCCCGTGAGCTACCTGCCTGGAGAGGAAAACATGCCCTGTGCCATCTCTGGATGCTTCTGGCCCTAAACAGGCTCGAGGCTCTCATGCTGGAGTCCTGGCGCCAAACGGGCCAGGGCAGCATAGGCCCTAACATGACATGCCACAGACATGCTCTACAACGGAAGGAGAACCATCTTTTCAAAGTCAGTTCTTGGCTTACATATAGCACTTGGCGCCTGGAGTAGACACGAGAAGAAGAAGGCGCCGGGAGATGTCATGAGCTTTCTGAACCGCAGCAGGCCCCATGGTGGGGAAGGTCCTTTATTCGTTTACCAGCACCCCCCTCCCACTTTGCCCTTCCATTAGTGACTTCTCAGTTCAGAACGGCTGGGAAGAAGAGAACGGGAGAAATGCAGATAACCATTTCCTTAGCAATTATCTCCTTTCAACCATGCTGCTAGCAACTGGCCCAGGCCATCGCCATAGCTCTCATCACTAAATGTTCTGGATCACAGAGCTCAGTGGACGTCTCGCCTGCTGCCTATGGAAGTCCAGGGCCAACACTTCCCCCCTGGGAAGGTGGAGCAGAGGGACGTTTCCAGATGAGTCTTAGTGGGACGTTCCTCCCACTAAGTGCAACAACAGACCCCGGATGTCAACATAAGGCAATGAGAAGACTCTGAAAGGTAAACAGGAAAGCAGACAAGCTGGGGACCTCGGGACAGACCTCACTTGGATGAGTCCCTGGGGTTTCTTTGTGCCTCATTTATCCTGGAATGAGAGTGAAGAGCAGTGAGTGGGAAAATGACAACGGGTCAAAGAGAAAGAACAGAGAAGAGCTCTGCTCTCCCTGGCCGAAGAACCAGCGAAGAGGTAGACTAACAACACAGAAAACTTTGAGACAGTAACTGCTCTACTCCAGCCAAACACCACACTATCCAATAGCAGGGTGACCCAGCCCAGAAGTGACATAGCAGGGAGCCTAGACATCTGTCATCTCCGGGCTGGAATGGGGCACCCGATCTCCCCGCCCATGTCAGGCTGATGTCAGAGAGCACAGGACAGACATATTTTCCAACTCCACTGGGCTAATGAGCCCTTTCTCCTCCCTCCCACCTCATTCCCCACGTGTGTCCAGTGGGAAGTCACAGCTCCTGCCCCACCTGAAGTATGAGAAGTCCCTCCCCCTATCAAGTGTCAATGAAAGAAGAGTAAGTAACAAGAAGCATCCCTCTTCCTCTGTCAAACCATGTAAAACAAAGTTAGAGTAAGATTCTGGGTTTCATAACATACAATTCAAACTACCTAGATTTTAACTGAAAACCACTCATCATAAGATCCAGAAAACTCTCAGTCAGAACGAAGATATAACCAGTGGCACCGGAATTATCTGACAAATACTTAAAAGCATTAATTGTAAAAATGATTCAAGCAGCAATTACAAACATGTCTGAAACAAATGAAAAAGTATAAAGTCTCAAAAAACAACAATAGAAGATAGAAAGGTAAAACAAACAGAAATTTTAAAACTATAAATTAAAATCAATGACTAGACCTAACCAGTTTGGCTCTGTAGATAGAGCGTTGGCCTGTGGACTGAAGGGTCCCAGGTTCGATTCCAGTCAAGGGCATGTACCTTGGTTGTGGGCACATCCCCAGTGGGGGGGTGCAAGAGGCAGCTGATAGATGTTTCTCTCTCATCGATGTTTCTAACTCTCTATCCCTCTCCCTTCCTCTCTGTAAAAAATCAATAAAATATATTTAAAAATCGATGACTAATGGAGGGGGGACAGAGGAAACAATCAGTCAACTTGAAGATAAAACTTTAGAAATTATCCATCTGAAAGAGAGAAAATGACGGGAGGAATAAATAGGGTCTCTGTGGGAATACAACGAAAAATCTAACATTTGTGTCACTGGAGTGGAAGGAAATGGGTGGGGGGGGTGGAGTTAAAAACTTACTTGACTGAAAACTTCCCAAATTTAGCAAGAGACACAAACATGCAGATACAAGCTGAGCAAAACCTCCAGACAAATTAAATTTTTAAAAATATACATTAGAGCGCATCATAATCACATGTTTGAAAACTAAAGAAAAAGGAAAATTTGGAGAGCATTGGAATAAACAATACCTACCTGGAGAAGAGAAAAAAACTAGGCTGACTGTGGGTTCCCATAGGACATTGTGGAAGAAAAGGTCCGTTTTTCAAGTGGTAGGAAAAAACCCCTCAAGTGAGAATTCTACATCAGATAAAAATCTCCTTCAGAAATGAGGTGGAAATCAAGACTTTCTCAGATGAAAGAGAATTAAAAGGCTTAGTAGACAGCAGACCTAGTCTTAATGGATGACTGAATAAGTTATCTAAACAAAAAAAAAGTCGTAAAAGGAATTTCAGAATAAGAGGAAAGAAGAAAAAACAGTGGAAATACCAAAAATATAGGTGAATACAATATATTTTCCTACTCCCCTTGAGTCTTCTAAGTTAGACTTGATGGTCAGGGTCACAGGTCAAACACTAGCTCCTGTGATCCTCAGTGTACAGGAAGGAAATGTTTAAGACAATGATGCTATAAACAGACGTAAAGGAGGCAAAACTCCAATAGTTCACTCACTAGAGCTGGTAAATGACAGCAGTGCACTGTGAAAAAGTCTATATCCAAAGCAATCCAATGCCATAACAGAGAAAAACTCAAACACATTACAGACAAATCAATATAAAGTGCTAAAAAAGGTTACAATGACCCAAGGAAAAGAAAAGTAAGGAGAGACCAAAGATATAACACACATAAAAACAAAGCGTCAGACTTAAGCTCTAAATTGTCAGTAAGTACAGTAAGTGTCCATTGTTCAACGCTTCAAACATAATGCTAGCAGTAGGTTGAAAGCCAAAGCATGGAAAAAGACATGTCATGTAAGCATTAATGAAAAGAAAGCAGGACTGCTATGTTAATATCAGATAAATATCAGACTTCAGAGCCCCCCAAAAAAGTTAACATGACAGAAAAAAACATTATGTAATAATAAAAGGGCCAAACCACTGAGAACACATAGCAGTCCTAAGTGTGTGTGCAGCCAACAAGAGAGTTGCGGAGTAGTTAACACCCAACTGAGAGCACAGGCAGGAAAAAGAGCAGGATGCACAATTACAGTTGGAGGCTTCAACCTCGCTCTCTATCCACAATGGATCGAGTTAAATAGAAAATCAGCAAGAGGTAAAATGTCACCTTCAAGCAACAGGACCAAATGTTTACAAACACTCCCCCCAACAAGAGCAGAATGCAAATCCTTCTCAAGTGTCCACGGAGCATATACCATCATAGGTCGGATTGTGAATGATACAACAAACCTCAACACACTTTTAAGAATTGAAATCATACGCACATAGTGTATTCTCTATGCACAAGAAAAACAAACCTGAAATCAAAAGATAAGAAAACCTCTAAATACTAAAACCAACAATACACTTCTTTAAAAAAAAAAAAAAATGGGTCAAAGAGAAAAAGTCTCAAGGGAAATAAAATATAATGGACTGAATGAAAAATAAAAATACAACACAATAAATTTGTGATACACACCTAGAGCACTGTAGAGTGAAATGTATAACACTAAACAATTATATTAGAAAAGAAACAGTTCAAATCAAAATCTCAGCTATTACCTTAAGACTACAAAGAGAAAGGAAAATAAACCCAAACAAAGAAAAGAAAAACATAAAGAACAGAAATTAAAAACAGAAAAAACAAAACAAAACAGAGAAAAAATAATGAAACGAAAAGCTAGGTCTTTGAAAAGATCAAACAAAGGAAATATTTTAAGCAAGACTGACAAAGAAATTGCCAGTAACGATGCATCAATATATAAAGCGAATTATACATCATGACCAAATGGGGTTTCAGGGATGCAAGGCTGGCTATAGATTTGAAAATCAATCCACAATATTAACATGCTAAGGAAGAAAACTCACACGATCATAGCAACAGATTCAGAAGTATTTGATAAAATTCAATACCCATTCACGACAAAAACTCTCAGAAAAATATGAATAGAAAGAAACTTCTTTAAGTTGATAAAGAACATGTACAAAATCTCACAATCACTTTATATTTAATAACTAGGGGCCCGGTGCACAAAAATTTGTGCACTCGGGGGGTGGGGGTCCCTCAGCCTGGCCTGTGCCCTCTTGCAGTCTGGGACACCTCAAGGGGGATGTCCACCTGTTGGCATGCCTGGACAGCCTGGGTGAGGGGCTGGGAGCCATTTTCAGGCTGCCCACAGCCCCTTCAGGGTTCGTGCACTGGGGGGTGGGAAGGCTGGTGAGTGCAGGCCTGGACGTTTCCCACCGGAGGGCCCACGACTGCACATGCCTGGTGGGCCCACACCGCTGAGGGGACACACCTGGCGCAGAGTTGGGTGGCAAGCCAGGGGCGGACGCTGGTGCAGAATCCCTCGGTGGGGCCCTGCTGCTGAGCAAACACACCCAGGGTGGAGCTGGGCAGTGAACTGGCTTCGGATTCTCCGCACTGTGCAGCAGACGCTCCCACACGCCCTGTGGAGGCCCCGGGGCAGAGCCAGGCAGCAGACCCAGGACGGCTGCTCCTACACACCCTGCAGAGGCCCCCAAGGAGCCAGGCAATGGATCCGGGACAGGTGCTCCTGGATGCCCCGAGGAGGCCCCCGGGGGGGTGGAGCCAGGCAGTGGCCCTGGGGCAGGCGCTCCTGGATGCCCCGAGGAGGCCCTAGGCCGCCCCCCCCCCCACTGAGCTGACACACCTGGCACAGCTATGCCGGCCGACCAGCCGTGGAGGCTCCCAGTGCAGAGCCGCCCTGCCAGCCTTCATCTTGGCTGGGTTAATTTGCATACAACCGCTCTGATTGGCCGGTGGGCGTGGCCGTGAGCAGAGGCTCAGCCAGCCTAGGCAGGCAGTTGCAACAGAAGCCTTTGGTTTGCTCTAGCTCCATGGCTGTTGGCCTCCATCTTGGCTGGGTTAATTTGCATACAGCTGCTCTGATTGGCTGGTGGTAACGGTCAATTTGCATGTTTCTCTTTTATTATATTAGATGAAGCCATTAAATATAAACCCTTCCCCCCAAAACTGGAAATAGCACAAGGCCTTCACTCTCATTCAACAAAATGCATTAGTCTGGCAAGAGTGCTGCAAAAAAGACCAGAAAGGGAAATAAATGCAAGGTGTACAAATCAGAAAGGAAGAAATAAAATGGCTCTTATTTGCAGATGACATGATTATCTATATAGAAAGTCTCAGGGGATCTATTAAAAAGTAAAAACAACTTCCTGGTCCTAATAAGTGACTTTAGCAAGGTCACAGGACTCAAGAAACACATCCACAAATCAATTATATTTCTGTCTACTAGCAATGAACACAATGAAATGTGAACTTACAGGACTTGTTTGCTGAAAACTAGAAAACAGTGATGGACTAAATCAAGGAAGACCTAAATAAATGCAGAAGATGTGTGCCATGTTCATGGATTGGAAGTGTCACCATAATGAAGACATCAATTTCTCCTCAAACTGCCATACAGTTTGAATACAATGCCTATGAAAATCCCATGAAAGTATTTTGTAGCTAGATCAAGAGTACACTAAAATTCACATGGAAATGCAAAGAAATTGGAATAGCAAAACCTTTCTGAAAAAGAAGTTGGAAGTATCAGTTTACTTAATTTCAAATTTATTATAAAGATGAGTATTCAAGTTGGTATAGTTTTTGTGTTGGGCCAGACACTGCAATCACTGGGACAGAGTACAGAACCCCAAAAGAGACCCACACAAGTATGCCCAACTCATTCTTCACAAAGCGACAAATGCAATCCAGTAGAAGAAGGACAACCACTCAACAAATGGTGCCAGAACAAGGAACCACCAAAGAAAAAGAGATGAGCCCTGACTTAAACCTCCTATGTTGTATACAAATTAACTTCAAGCAGATGATAGACTTAAAAGTAATATGTAAAACTATAAAATATTTAAAGAAAAAAATGAAGAAAATCTTTGGTATTGAGAGCAAAGCAAAAAGTTCTTATTCTTGAAACCAAAACCATGGTCCACAAAAGGAAAACAATAAATTGGGTTTCATAAAAATTAACAACTTTTTTTTTCCTGAAAAAATACCATAAAGAGGTTGAAAAGACTAGGAGAAAATATTTGCAAACCATATATCAGAAAGGCCTAGTATCTAGAACAGGAAAATCATTCCCCATAGTCAATAGTAAATACAACAATAACAACGTAGGTAGAAAACAAGCAAAAGATATGATCAGATGCCAGACATCAAATCTGAACATTTTTCCCTGGCCAGGGTGGCTCAGTTGGTTGAGCATTCTCTCTTGCATTTCAAAGGCACCAGTTCGATTCCTGGTCAGGGCACATGCCCAGGCTGCAAGTTTAACCTTGGTTGGCCTGTGTACAGGAGGCAATGGATCAATGTTTCTCGCTCATATCAGTGTTTCTCTCTCCCTCCCCCTTCCTCTTTCTCTGAAATCAATAATAATATATTTTAAAATACATATATGAACATTTTACCAAAGAAGATATACAGATGGAAAATTAGCATATGAAAAGATATTCATCATTAGCGAATAAGGAAATGCAAAGAAAAACCATGAGCTGTCTGTACACACCTGTCAGAAGCTCTAAAATAATAGTACGGGATCACTCATACACTACTGGTGCGAATGCAGACTGAGATAGCTCTCTGGAAAAGTGTGTCAGCTTCTTAAATATCTACCCAGGCAACTACCTTATGACTCAGCAACTGTACTCCTGGACATTTATCCCAGAAAAATAAAAAGTCACGCTCACAAAATCTGTGTGTGAATGTTTACAGCAGCTTTACTTGTAATAGCCAAAAAATGAACAACCCAGATGTCCTTCAGTGGGTGAGTGGTTAAATAAATGCAGCAACAACCTAGCAGACTCTCCAGAGATTGAGTGGAAAATGCCACCCCAAATGGCTACTTTCCATTTATAGAACAGTCTTGAAGTGAGGAGAGGCAGGAAGAGGCTAAGAGGTTCTCCCTACACCCTCTGGGAAGCACACAACCTGCCAGCACCATGATTAAACTCTTGCTCCAAAACTGAGTCAACTTCTATGGTAACTGTTGCAGCCACCATGGGAGATGAATACACCCGCCACCCCAGCAGGTGATGGGACTTCCTGGGAATGCAGATTCTCAGGCCTGGACCCAGGCACAGTGAACCAGAGCAGCACTGAATGATGTTCCCAGGTGATGAGAAGGGTTACAGCTTAGAGGCACTGCTATAAACGACACAACAGTTCTGACTTTGTCACAGAGATGACTTTGTACCAATGTAGAAAGCATTTATGATATCAACACATCTATATATATAAGAGTCTGAGCGACCATTCAACCATTCAACTGGTAGCTATGACATGCACTGACCACCAGGGAACAGGCACTCAATGCAGGAGCTGCCCCCCTGGTGGTCAGTGCACTCCCACTCAGCTGACCAATGGGTGCCAGACGTGGGGCTCATGGCTGGTGAGTGCAGCTGCGGAATTGAGAGCCTCTCCCATGGACACTCCCCTTGTGCGCCCCTCCCCACCTGGATCAGGAACATGATTGGGACTGTCATCTGGACTGACTGGGCATGAGCCTGCAGCTGCTTCTCAGTCATGGGTGCAGTGGTATCACCCTAGGATGGGTGCATGGAGACTGCAGTGGAGTGGCAGCGAGCCTACCAAGCAGTGGCGGCGGCAGGTGCGGTGGGACCCGGATGAGCGGGAGTGGCACCTGCCTGGGGCTTGGGCTCCTCCCTGGGGTCGCCTGGTGCTTTGCACACTACTACATGGGGATGTAGTGTTGCCAGTTTCGGCAGATCCTCACAGGCCAGTCCGAGGGACCCCACTGGTGCACGAATCCGTGCATTGGGTCTCTAGTGTAAAATAAGTAAGGAACATATTTGAAATTCCATATGGTTCATGTGATTTTGTGTGTGTGTGTGTGCATCCAGTCAAGGCCTGGATGGAAATAAGTATAGAGAACACGGTAAGGGTTTGGGAGGGAGAAGCTACAATCCCTTTGCCCCTCAACACAAAAATCTATGTATGAATGTTTACAGCAGCTTTACTTGCAATAGCCAAAAAATGAATAACCCAGATGTCCTTCAGTGGGTGAGCGGTTAAATAAATGCAGCAACAACCTAACAATCTCCAGAGACTGAGTGAAAATATCAACCCCAAACGGTTACTTTGGGGTTGAGTGAAGCATATTGTTGCTTTCAAATATGTGCAAAAGAATATCTCTTGCATCCTCTGAAAATCTGTGGGTGTTTTCTTGGTGCCGTCTGCGAGGTTAGCATGCCTGAAGAACCAAACAAAATCATGATCCACAACATTCTCATTTGAAGGAACACTCAAAGCAACTTCAAAGGCTCTGGATGTGAGTCCAAGGTTCTAGAGATGAGTCCAAGGCTCTGGAGATGAGGTCTAAGGCTCTGGATGTGAGTCCAAGGCTCTGGATGTGAGTCCAAGACTCTGGAGATGAGTCTAAGGCTCTGGAGATGCGTCTAAGTCTCTGGAGATGAGTCTAAGGCTCTGGATGTGAGTGCAAGGCTCTGGAGATGAGTCTTAGGCTCTGGAGATGAGTCTAAGGCTCTGGATGTGAGTCCAATGTTCTGGAGATGAGTCCAAGGCTCTGGAGATGAGTCTAAGGCTCTGGAGATGCGTCTAAGGCTCTGGAGATGAGTCTAAGGCTCTGGATGTGAGTCCAAGGCTCTGGAGATGACTCTAACGCTCTGGAGATGAGGTCTAAGGCTCTGGATGTGAGTCCAAGGCTCTGGATGTGAGTCCAATGTTCTGGAGATGAGTCCAAGGCTCTGGAGATGAGTCTAAGGCTCTGGAGATGCATCTAAGGCTCTGGAGATGAGTCTAAGGCTCTGGAGATGAGGTCTAAGGCTCTGGATGTGAGTCCAAGGCTCTGGAGATGAGGTCTAAGGCTCTGGAGATGAGGTCCAAGGCTCTGGATATGAGGTCCAAAGCTCTGGATATGAGTCTAAGGCTCTGCTGGTTAAGGTCCAAGATGTCAGTACAGTCACACTCCCTGCATGTCCACAGTTGAGTCATTTGCTCCAGAATATGGGGCTGGCAACAAGAGCCCAGTGCCTACTGGAAGTGCCAGTGCCAACAGTGAAATGGCTGGCTATGTGCCTGGACACTGTGGCCTATGGACTTGTACGTTAAACCCTCTTTTCCAGCCCCATGGAATCAGCAGCACCAACAATAAAATCAATTCATTGTTATCTGCCAGTCAACTTTTAAATCCTTTGCTTCCTTCCTTTCCTCACTGCAGGCAGACATCCCAGGCATGCCAACCTCGCAGACGGCACCAAGAAAACACCAACAGATTTTCAGAGGATCTAAGAGATATTGTTTTTCACATATTTGAAAGCAACAATATGTTTCAATCAACCCCAAAGTTAATTTTTCAAATGATTTATACTAAAAGCCAACTCTCCCACTCCTCCTCTTAAAATGACTGTATTTTAGATGAACTTTTCAGCTCATCTTTAGAGAATGTAGAGTTCTAGTTTAAACACGTTCTGGGGTTATTTATATATAAACATCTAAAAGCCTATCTTCTTTAAGTATTACACCAAGGGGGGCAAAAACTTTAATAAAGAGATAATGCTAGGTTGGCTGAACAGAATAATATCTACTTTCAAACTCCAACAATTATTTATATGCATGTCATTCCAAATGAAAATGAATGAGTTTCATTATTGTTTCTATACTAGCCACACTCATGCTATGAAGTCATTATTTAAATATTGTAAAAACATGATTATCAAAGGGTAGATCATTAAACACTCTTCTAAGAAGACTATTTTTACCTCTAAATATCAAGTCATCGCCATTATTTAAGACTTCAAGAAGAAAGAAGGATTCATGGTCATTCAAAGTGAGTAACAGAAAAGACAAATAACCCCATGACACCTGGCAAAAGTAAAATACTGCTTTCATTCAGGGCTCTCGACCTTAGCATTGCTGACACAGGGGGCCAGATAACCCCTTGTTATGGGGCTGCGCTGGTGCCTTGTAGGAGATTTAGCAGTATCATTGGTCTCTTCCCACTAGATGCCCGATGCCAATTCTCATTTCCCAACACTTGAGAAAGCCAAAAGCACCTCCAGACATTGTCAAACAAATCCCGAGGGAGACACTGTCCTTAGCTGAGAACCAGCTCCTCACCTGCAGCACCAGGGCAGCCTTGCTAAATTCTGCAAGTAACTGAACTCTCCCTGGGCCATGGCGGGTTTAGTGGTTTGCCTACCCAGTAGAGTGTCTATCACCATTCAGCTTCCTATGACCACCTTTTAGGAATCATATAGGGATTAGCATATTGCATGTAGTGCAAGGCCATTCGTGTAGAGGCCTCAGCTACAGAGGGATCAAAATAATAACCATTACTGGTTTGCTAGAGACTACGGTATAATTCTGAAGCATAAGGCCAATGACCAAAGTGACTATGAGGAATACCTGAGAAAGCAGCTCTACCCCAAATTTGGGAGACATGTTGGCCCGGCCTAAGGTAATATCAAAACAGACAACCCCGAGGAGCACAAATTGCTGGAATCAGGAAATCTGAGCAGTCAGAAGTCTGCCAGGGAAGCAACTCACCCAACAAGCATCCAGGTCACCTGTGGTTTCAAAGTAACCTCAATGGGGATAAGCAACCCTGTATGTTATTGTTTTATTTCTTTCCCAAAGGAGATTTACATGACACTCATAACTAGGGAGGGAGGCCAGAGTATCTTCTTGTACCTGACGTCATCTCTGACTCCATCCATCTCCATGGTAATTGTTGCAGCCGCCACGAGAGATGAATACACCCGCCAGTGCCCGACATCACATCCATTGCCCATTCTCCCGACCCCATTCCTGTGTTTCTCTTGAACAGGCCCCTCTGCCCATCACACCCTTCATTTCTGGACGATTGCAAAAGCCTCCTAAACAGTCACCTCACTTCCAAGCTTTAGCCTCTTCCATGGGACACAAAGCGATCTTTCAGAAGCATGAAGCTGATCGGCTTTCTCCAGCTTGTATTCCTTCATGGGCTTCCCAATGTGCTTCAGTGGAAGGCAAACACCTTCAAGCTTCTGTGTCCCTGAGCCATGAAGGAGAGTGGGGAGGGACACAGGAACAATGTCACGTGCAATGCAATCACACCTTCGGCAAGATTTGGTACTAGAAGAGTTTACAAAGCAGAATCACTGACAATCCAAATCACACCTAAGAAATCAATCCAAATCACACACTCTACACCGCCAGCGCCGGAACCTTTGGGTCTCAAAGCCCAAGAATCAACCTCTCTCGTTCCTATAGTGCCTTTCCTCTCCTCACCACAGCAAGGGGTGCTAGGCTGAGGTTTGTTCCAATCCAGCAGGAATGGAGGTTGGGGAAGTTATGCTGGTGGTAAACTTCACTTACTCCAGTGTGTAAAACACAATTCCAGCTGTTCAAAACATACATGCACATATGTGTTCTATTTCCACGGGGTGGAAGGAGGAAATACACAAAGGGAGCACAGCTGTGAAGTCTGGCCACCTTGTAGTAATCTGTGAAAAGGTTTCCCTGCCACATTCAAATCCAAGTTCCATGAAGAGGAAAAGCTTCAAATGCAGAGCTTCATTGGACACACAATTGCAGCTCTTTCTGTGTGCCAGCGACGTGCATAGAGACTGTCTATTTGTTGCCCTGAAGAATGTCTTTTTCTCATTGTGGGTATGGTGATGTATCCAAGTGCTGAATTTTACCTACTCATACCTCTACCCACCCAGGAGCCACACATGAGTCTTGGTTAGGACGTAAAGTGAACGTTTGGGCAGAGACCCACTGCTGGAGACCCGCTGCTGAAGACCCGCTTCTGCCCATTGAATTATTTTCTTAAGTTTATGGGCGTCAAGTATAAGAATCTAAATAAACTACCACTGGCTTTACTGCCCAGCTTTAGAAATGTAAAATGTTAAGCATATATTGCATGTAGCGTGATTATACATATTAGCAATTGTCAAATAAATGTAAAACATGAAAATGCTTCTTGCTATTTTACCTCATTCCTTTCATATCAGTTTCAGAAGATGAAATTGTCTCCTGCCTTGGAACAGCAAACCCAGCTGCAATCATTACAGGGGCTTTATAAATTCCCTTCATGACATGCGAGCTGTGTTCTCCTCCCAGTGTGAAGGCTGGGAGTGTGAGTGAGTGAGTGAGTGTGTGTGTGTAGGGAATCTCATTCAACTCCCTGGCATTCTAGCACTGTGACCCCTGGGGTACACACACAGAGAAGGGGGTTGCAGGGAGCATCTCACCACCCGTAGTCCTAGATGGCGTTGGAAAACACCTCACTGAACACCCACAAAGGCTTAACAAAATAAAGCAACACATGGATTCAAAGGCAGGATCTCCATCCAGGCCTAGAGTCAGTGTAGATTATGACGCACAAGCCACTGTGACTTCTGGCGCAGCACCCACTGTGTCAAACTCCAGCAAGAGAGATGAGGAAGGAAAGAGTGCTTCTGCCCTCAGTCCATGGAGGCAACATGGGACACACGCAGACTTCTTAGTCCCAAGAGTTCTCCTCACCATGCACTCTGACATGCAAAGGAGACTTCAGAGTTGCTGTCATCCATCACCACGAAGACTACTACACTTTATGATGGGACCATGCTAGCACCTACATCAGCATTTAATTCAATCTTCTCCACTCTGCAGTGGGAATGGTCATTATCTCTGTTTTAGAAATAAGATCCAGACAGGTGGAGGGAGCTGCCCAGGTTCACACAGCCTCGTGAGAGGTAGGAATTGTGTTTGAATTCAGGCAGTTCAATTCTAGTGTTCTGACTCTCCCACACTCTGCGTGAGAAGTTTTGTTATTTAACAAAGAAAGAATCTCCTTAGGTTTTGGGTTCTTTTTCCTAAGCCTCTCCTCAAAGCTGGGGCTTCCCTGACAGTTCAGAGCTTGGGTGTCAAAGATACTGGAACGACCATTCATAAAGGCATGGGTATCCCAGCCAACCACTCCAGATTTCAGTTCTATAACGAAAATACAACTCTAATGCCATCAAGTCTGCATCAGGGGAAGAGGAAGGAAGTTTAATGAGGGCTAATTTTTAAAAGCCCTCAATATCATCAAGGAAATTCCAGGCCACACATTGTGGAAATTCATTCTTCTAATCAAAAGCTAGAAAACATGCATCCATCTCAAAGGCCCTTTGCCTCTGGTGAATTCCACTGTCTTATAAACCACACGTGACACCACATGGCAGTGCCTGCTCTGTGCCCAGCTGTCCGCCCAGAGGGCTCATGTTGGAAGCTGGGTGAAGTCTGATGTAAGTTTGCACGTTCAAAGGAGTCAAATCCTGTCTGCGAAATCATCATTAAACACAGAGCGATGTACATCTTTTAAGCAACTTTCATTTCCAGATCTCATGCATGTACCATGTTATGGAATATGAGAGCAGCTAATAGGACTAAGATAACCATCAAAGGTAAAAGGACCCTGGAACCTTTCAGTGCAAACTTCTTATTCCAGGGGAGAAAAACGAAGCAGGGCTCTCCAATAAGATGTGGGAGTCGATGAGGACGTCAATGTGTCCCACAACACAGAAGGAAACATCAGGAAGTATTTCAAAAAGTACTACAATAGCACACACCATGCTAATGAAGAGAAGGATCTCAAATGACGCAAGGACTCCTCTATGCTGTATTGTATGGAATGCCTACTGCCCGCCAAGTATTAGGTTAAGAACTATATATGCATCCCTGCCTTCAAATGCACATTCCTAGGAGATAATACTATCGTCATCCCTAATTTAAAGAGGAAACAGAGGCAGAGGCACAGGCTAAGAATTTTGCCAAAGATGTAGAGTTAAGTGTGGAGCTGGTGCTCGCCTGCCTCCCATGTGGAAGGAATAGAAACCAGTACAATGGGGTGGGGAAAGTGCCCTCTGAATACCCATAAAGGCTTATACACGAGAGCAAGCAACGTGGAAGCCCTGTGCTGCTGGTTCTTTAGGGAGCAAAATGTACTAATTTCCCACATGAACACCTCGGTTAAAGGAAGGAGTAAGCTGGATCCCAGAGCAACTGGGGAATGAGAGAGCAGCGAAACCCACCTGGCGCCAAGACCTGGCTGAACTCTGGTTCCCATTAACATCTCTACCTGCTGCAGCCTCCTTAGCCTGAGCTCTGTGCAGCCCAAATCTGGCAGCAAAGACACTAGTTCCCAAGTCCGGAGCAAAATCCAAACCACCGGGCACATCCCCCCATAGAAGTGAGAGCAGCACCGAGACCTTGGTTAGATCCTGACTCTGCCACTGAAGCAGCAGGTGCTGCTGGGAAGGTCACGGATTCTCCAAGAGTAACTTCCTGGTCCATCAAAGGAGCTTGCTAATGCCTCCCTTAGAGGTCACTGCTGAGATGCATGTAAGATGCTTAGCACCATGTATGGCGTATTTATTGATTGGGGTTAACATTAACTCAACATGCTAGAACTTTAAAATGACGTGCACATCAAGGACAATCACTGACTTGACCACAAGTTCACTGGGGAAAGAGATTTGATGCTCAAAAGACAATCTGTATTAAGAAGATGAAAGGAGGCTCATTAAAATTAACTGATTCTGTGTTTTGGCTCAAAATCACTTATAACACTTTTCTGTTGGGTGCTAAAGAATTGTGCAGTTCTCTTTGTAAATATCATTGTTGACTTTTAATAAGAACGTGAGGAACCAAATATCAAAATGTCAGTGTAGGAATAAAAGCTCCAGCTTGAAATTCAGTTACAAAACCCAGTGGGCAGGTAAAATGCTATTCTTTTAATAATCAAGATTAATTTTTAAAAGATTTGTACCTTCTCTGTCCTCTTACATAATCTGTGAGCACCAAGATTCTAGCACGATAGCAAGCAAACTGATATAATGAAGCAATGACTTCTTTAGGACAGACCTTCTCAAGTGTCAGTGTGCCCCTCAATCATGTCAGGGTTTGGTTGAACTGCTGATCCTGATTCTAGAAGGGCTGGGTGAGCTGGGGTCCTGCATTCCTAACCGCTCCCCCTGAGGCCAGCATTGCTGGTCTGCAGCCCACACTTTCAGAAGCATGGGTGTGATATATGGTCTCTCTCTTGCTCTCTCTCACTCTCTCATCTAGCTTTCCATTTTTAATCCACTCAGAAGTCACTTTGTCCTCCTACCTAGAGGAAGTTTTAGTCCAATACCAAAACCAAACACAACACCCATAAAACACGAAATTGAGGGAGCTAAACCTGAAGATTTTCCTGTCCTGCACCCTGATAAAACTACATCAGGATAAAGACAATAAAGATTAGAAACCAACCAGGATTTATGTCCACACCTCCCTTCTTAAAGATTTACAATAATGCTCTTTTGTATGTGTTCATGACAGGCCCTTATGTTTATCTAATCCCAACACCCATAGGGGAGGTCCTGTTTTTATCCCCATTCTGCAGAAGAGAAAAGTGAAGCTCAGCCAGATTAAGTAACTTGCTCACTGCCAGCTGGACAGACTGCCGAGTCATGAGGTACAATTATCCCAGATCCTCCATTCTGCTTCGGGAGTAAAAGGCACCAAACCATTCACTCCCTGTGATATCAGTCCCAGGCCCTTATTTCTCATGCCCTAAACCTCTAAATGAGCGGATGGCGAAGGACGCAGGTTCCCAGGTTTGGCTGTGTTCCCTCCATGTGCTGCCTGGAGCCCATGGTTAACAGCCTGCCCAAAACAAGGCTGAAAAGACACCATTTATACACGGACCACATAGAAACCACTCACCTATCCTATGGGACTGGTATTTATATAATGACTCCTCTATGCTGCATTGTGAGGTAAACACAAGAAAGCAAGGTAGACAGAGAAAGGCAAATACTGTATGATTTCCCTTATATGTGGAATCTAATAAACACAGCAAATAAGATGAAACAGAATCAAACTCATAGGAACAGAGAACAAACTCATGGTGACCAGAGGGGAGAGGGGTGGGTGAATAAGAAATAAAAATTTCCACTTATAACTCATGGGGATGTAATATACAGCAAAGGGAGCATCTAATCAAATAAAAGAGTAATATACAAATTAACCCCCACTCCGAGACACCTAAGCCACGCCCACCAGCCAAGCCATGCCCACCAGCCAATCAGAGCAGCTGTGGGCAAATTAACCCTGCCAAGATGGCGGCCAGCAGCCACGAAGCTAGAGCAAACAGGAGGCTTCTGTTGTACCAGCGATGGAGTTGAAACTGCCTGCCTAGGCCGGCCGGGCCTCTGCTCAAGGAACAATGTTTTAATGTTTCAATTATAGAAGCCACGGAGCTGAAGCAAACAGGAGGCTTAACTGCCTGACTAGGCCTCTGCTCAAGGCAACAAAGTTTCAATTATAGAAGATAAATAAACCCCAGAAACCTGATTCCAGGCAGCCTCGCTGGGACCTTGGGTCAATGGGAGCTGTGGGCAGCCTGAAAACCGTCCTCAGCCCCTCACCCAGGCTGGCCAGTCACCCCAGTAGGGACCTGATCCCTGAAGGAACTGTGGGCAGCCGAAAATGGCCCTCAGCCCCTCACCCAGGCTGGCCACACCCCCATGGGGTGAGGGTTCCCACTGTGGGGGGTGGGCCAGCCTGCAAACAGCCATCAGCCCCTCACCCAGGCTGGTCAGGCACGCCAGCAGGTGGACATCCCCCAAGGGGTCCCAGACTGTGAGAGGGTACAGGCTGGGCTGAGGGACATCCCCGAGTGCACAAACTTTTGTGCACCGGGCCTCTAGTAGTCAGTAATCTAAACTAATAAAAGTGAAATACTAAAATTAACCGTTTCTCCGAGACAGGGTAAGCCACGCCCACCAGCCAATCAGAGCGGCTGTATGCAAATTAGCCCAGCCAACATGGCGGCCGCCACTCCCAGACCTGAGTAAACAGCCCTTTCCATTGCGGCAGGAGGGAAAGTGAAGCTGAGCCCCTCAGCTCAGCTCCGATTAAACTGCCTCTAGCGAAACACAGC
>PVJC01027575.1:0-14954 GCA_004026665.1 Murina feae
CTCCTGCCGCAATGGAAAGGGCTGTTTACTCAGGTCCGGGAGTGGCGGCCGCCATGTTGGCTGGGCTAATTTGCATACAACCGCTCTGATTGGCTGGTGGGCGTGGCTTACCCTGTCTCGGAGAAACGGTTAATTTTAATATTTCGCTTTTATTAGTTTAGATATGGCTCTCTTCCTATGTCTTCTCCCAGAAAACATCACCAGGATCTCATTGTGTAGGCCAATAACATAGAAACTGTTGCTATCCTACCCATTCAATCCACACATCAATTGATACTCGAGTGCCTTTCAATAGTCATTTAATGCTCACACCAGCCTCTTCAGGTATGTAATTTTATGCCCATTTCAAAGATGAGGAAATTGAGGCTCAGAAAGTTTCAAGTTACATGCCTACATGTGGCTTAGGTACTTAGTAATACAGGAATGATGAGACATGCAAAACAGCTATCATTTCACTCAAACTAGAAACCAAAAGTGACCTACAAGGTCCTCTAAGAACTAGCCCCCTGACTCTACTCATAGATTATCTCCAGTGCTTTCACCTCCTGTTCCCTGTTACTGCCCAGGAATTCACACTGAAGGTCCTGGCTTGGCACCTGCTGCATCCTCTTCCTGGAAATACTTCCTTGCTGAGTCGCCAAGATGGATCCAGCAAGGCCTCTTCTCTGTGTCACTGCGTTAAAGACTCCCACTCTGGGTGCCCTTTCTAAGAGAGTGGCTCCCGCCTGGGCTCCCTTTCCCCCTTCCCAGCTGTATTGTTCTCCAGCACATTCATTCAACACCTAAGGTCTGTCTCCAAGGAAAGGGCCTTCGGTAACTTTCTGTCTTTGGTGCCTAGAACACTTATTGCCGTGGAGAGCGTGGGTGCTTTATAAATATCTGACAAATGTAAATTCAGCCTGGCAAATGCCTCTTGGATCCATCTATGTTCCCCATGCCAGCTCGGGTCACCTCCATGGCTTATCAGGACTCCTGCCCTGACCAAGTGATCCTCAATGATCTCCCTGCTTCCAGCCTCTGTTGATTCAAATCCATCATTCTCTTTTATCTGATTTTTACATGGATACCAACGGTACTGGAATCCATTATTCACTTTCATCTAATTTTTACACTGATGACAAAGTTACATTTTTATTATATTCATTTATCATGTCATTTATCTCTTCAGAGACCTTCAAAATCTCCACTGCCTACTGTAAAATCTGCATTTCTTTGAGATTCATAGTCCTTTATCACTTTGCCTCTAATTACATTTACAGCAAAATTCCCCTAGTAATATCCTGTGCTCCAGACATACCAAGCTGCTCACCAGTCTCTGCAAATACCAGAGATGATCAGATATGTTGCATTCTCTACCAGTTGGAATTCTTCAAAAACCAGTGCAAATGTCACCACCAAAAGAATAAATTTATGGGAGAATATTTGAAGAAAGGGACAAAGAAAAAAAAGGAAAATAAAATAAGTCCACTGCTTTTGCAAATGAGAGCTAACCCATGAATGGATGATGCAAAGATTGGAAAAAAGATGGGAAAGAAAATAGAAAGCAGGCTAGAAACAGGACTAGTAAAGTCCTGATGCTGAAAGATAGTTGTGTTTGTTCACTGGAAACTTTTGAGCTTTATTTGGTAACATAAAAATTATTTTTTTCTACCTTGTTTCAAAAGGCTTAAGGTTTATAATAATAGCTATGGTCTCTTGAGTAAAACATATACGAGGCCAAATTCTGGGCTAATATGTTTGCATGCCTTAACTTATTTAATAATTGCAAACATATAGGGAAGATGATGTAACCCCTATATTTTATTTGAGAAAAATTAAGTTTAAATTATTTGGTCAACACCACAGCTGGTAGTGGACAAATTAGTTTTTAGACCTAGGAAAATCTGAATCCAAGCCTCTTGCTCCTTTCTTATATCACGTGGATGCCTTTGAAATTCGGAGATGTGCTCTGAGTAGTTCCTTTTTCTGTTTCCTGTCTTCCGTCTCTTTCTGGCCAGGCCATTGCATCCTTGGCTACACATAGCAGCAACTTAAAAGCACTATACTGTACTATACTATGTTACAAAGTACAGAGCCCCCAAACCAGGCGGGTACCATTTTCTTACAACAGCTACCTCTGAATTTCTCCTTTTAAACTTTCTTCACCCAGGGTAGGTTTCAGTTGTCTTCTTTTAGGAAAAAAAAAAGGAAAAATATCTTCAAAATCTTCAGCATTGTATTTCTAATACCTAAATTTTAAAGAAAAAATTCTGAAATATATGCCTAGTTGATGATTTACATTTAGGGGACAACATATAGTGAGGCCATTAAGTGAATGGGCTTTGAAGTCTGAGTTGCCTGGGTTCAAATCCAGCTGTACCATGTACTTTCTATGAGACCCAAGTCAATTTTCTTAATTTCTCTCTAAGCCTCAGTTTTCACATCTGCAAACTGAGGACAATAATGGCATCTACCTGGTAAGATTATAAGGAGGCTTCAGTGCCAACAAGTATTACTAAAATTTGAAGTGAGCAACCTAACAGCAAGACTGGTAGTACTACTTATTAAACTAATAGAATAGGAAGTTCATCTGGAACATCCTTTTATGGAATTCAGACCTGTCTGACTGTGCTTAATATTATCAGTTTGTGAACTGATAATATTATTATTTTTAATATATTTTATTGATTTTTTTTACAGAGAGGAAGGGAGAGGGGTAGAGAGTTAGAAACATTGATGAGAGAAACATCGATCAGCTGCCTCCTGCACACCCCCTACTGGGGATGTGTCCGCAACCAAGGTATGAGCCCTTGACCAGAATTGAACCTGGGAGTCTTATCCACTGAGCCACACTGGCCAGGGTTTGATAATATTATCTTAAGGAATCTATATTTTTTAAAAAAAGAACCTCACAAAGGAAGGAGTCGGGTGGGCAAGACTTTGTCATGGGATGGTGCAACCTGACGATAAACTGGTTATAAATTTGGATTCATCTTTCCCTCACAACTCTACATCAACATCATGGATCTGTGACTGGTGGTAGGTTGAAGCTGGCTAATGAGAAACCTCTAAGTGTGCTTTCAAAACACCATGACATACTGAGGCTCAAGCAGTACTAGTATTCCAGCAGGCAAGAGGGAATTGTCAAAGGAAAGAACTGCATTCTTCTAGCTGCACCTCACACATTGGGTAGCTTTTGTGGCTCAAAGACTGCTGCATCAGGGATAAAGGGGTTGGTGTTAGCAAGGAGGTAAATTATCCGTAAGGAGAGCAGAGTCTGGCAGATTAGGAAACCCAAGGAGGGAAAAGGAGGCTGGTGCAAGAGAAAAAATATTCTCAGGTAGGAGGCAACTGAAAACAATGAGACCGTCCCTCAGAACCTCATAAGAAGGTACAAACATCCTCAAATAGCAGGTGCAAGAGCGGTGAGGAGAAACAGCCAGAGAAACCTCGCCTAGATCATCTGTGACAACTGCCACGTGAAAGAGACTCAGCTAATTCAGATGGTGGTACACTATTAAAAAATGGTGGTAAATTCTTCCCATCCATTTGTAATATAGCTTTGTAGCTCCTCCCATCAAAGGCAGGGCTTGATTTCTTCATTCCTTGAATCTGGAATTGGTCATCTTATTGCTTTGGTCAGTGGCACATTAGCAAACTCGATGAAGGGTCTAAAAAGGGCTGTCAGCCCTATCCAATTTGGCTCAGTGGATAGAGCATCGGCTTGCAAACTGAAAGGTTCCAGGTTTGATTTCAGTCAAGGGCATGTACCTTGGTTGCAGGCACATCCCCAGTAGGGGTGTGCAGGAGGCAGCTGATCGATATTTCTAACTCTCTATCCCTCTCCCTTCCTCTCTATAAAAAAATCAATAAAATATATTTAAAAAATAAGTGCTGTCAGTGGGAGGATCCCTCTTCTGCTGCTCACGGGATCCCTACAACAGCCACCATGTGAATGAACCGAGGCTCCTAGGCTCGCTCAGTTACCTTTGTCCCAGTCAACAGCCCAGAGATGTGAATGAGGACATTGGCTTCCAAGCTTCGACAAACATGACTGATTCTATCTAATACCAAATGGCACAGAGATAGGGTGTCCTAGCAAAAGTCTTTCCAGCACATATTGCTGAATTTCGAGCTAAAAAGGGATTATTTTAAATCACTAAATTTGAACTGGTTTATAATAAAGGATTTACTTACTGACATCCATAGATAAATTCATCTATCTAGCCATCTATTCATTTCGTCACCTTTTTCTCTAAAAGGTACATGTGGTTATTTACAGCAAAGAACTGAATATTCAATAGTTAATGGAAATATTAAAAGACTAGGGGCCGGGTGCACAAAAATTTGTGCACTCGGGAGGGGGGGGGGGCGGTCCCTCAGCCCAGCCTGTGCCCTCTCACAGTCTGGGACCCCTTAGGGGATGTCCACCTGCTGGTGTGCCTGGCTAGCCTGGGTGAGAGGCTGATGGCTGTTTGCAGGCTGGCCAAGCCCCTCCAGTGGGAACTCTCACCCCTGGTGGTGTGGCCAGCCTGGGTGGGGCTGAGGGACATTTTCAGGCTGCCCACAGCTCCCATTGACCCAAGGTCCCATTGAGGCTGGCTGGAATCAGGTTTTTGGAGTTTATTTGTCTTCTATAATTGAAACTTTGTTACCTTGAGCAGAGGCATAGGCAGGCAATGAAAGCCTCCTATTTGCTCTGGCTCCGTGGCTGCCAGCCTCCATCTTGGCTGGGTTAATTTGCATATAGCCGCTCTGATTGGCTGGGAGGCATGGCTTGGCTGGTGGGCTGGAGTGATGGTCAATTTGCATATTACTCTTTTATTAGATTAGATAGAGAAAGTATCTACACTGGTCATGAGGTCTAATATGATTTCTGTTAGTTAGCATTATACTGAACTCTGAACTTCTTGAAATCTAAACAAAAAAGCAAAATATGTGAGTAACATAAAGACAGATCAAACACAAAGTTCCAGTTATATGCTAAGTACTTCACATATGTGGCTTCCAATGTTTACAGTTTTGTGAGTTGGATGTTACTATTTCCATTTTATGGATAAGGAAATTGAAGACTTGAGATGTTTCTTTACCCAGCTAATATGTGGAAAGCTGAAATTTAAACTGAGGAGTGTATGCATCTAAAATCCATATCCTTTCTAAACTCAAGACAGATAAGCTACTGTACTTTATAAAATGTTAAATAGTGTGCAATAAAGTGTATATTAAATCTTCTAAATGTCTCCTTTTTTCAGAGCATTCACTACTGCCTTAGTTCCAAACCCCATCATTTCCTAGTTATACTCTTGGGCTCACCTTATAGCAAGTGTCTGTCAATCCATTCTTATTCCACTCTTACCCCATACAGTTTTGTAGGAATGGCCTTATTAAAATTCAAATACGATTCAAGTTCCTGAATAAAATTCTTCAATGACTCCCCATTTAAGATCACAGTCCTTCTATCCATGTCTAGAGTTTCATTTCCCACCATTCACCACTAGGCTTTCCCCATTTTCTGCTATACTGACCCACTTTCCAGTCCCTAAGCAATCACCATTATCTAACCCAGTGGTTCTCAACCTGTGGGTCGAGATCCCTTTGGGGGTCAAATGATCCTTTCACAGGGGTCTCCTAAGACTATCCTACATATCAGATATTTATATTATGATTCATAACAGTAGCAACATTACAGTTATGAAGTAGCAACAAAAATAATTTTATGGTTAGGTCACAACATGAGGAACTGTATTTAAAGCACCAGAAGGTTGAGAACTACTGCATACTTCATGCTCTGCATACCCAATTCCTTTTCTCACTTCTCAAGACTGCCACAGCCTCACACCCCACCCCCCTTCTGCCTCAAATCTTTCCAATTAATACACTTCTTCAGGAAAGCTCAAAGATCTCTAAACTGCCCAGGCTGAATGAGGCAACACGAGGCACCAGATATGCCTTTAGTAAGACTCCAACTCACTGTAGGCAGTTAGACAGACATGAGCAGAGCAAGGATGCTGGGCCAGGCACAGAAGGTCATTGTGGGGAAAGCCCTGGGTGCCTAGCAAAGGACAATTGTAGGATGGGACCTCACCCCCAGGAATATTCCTTCCCTAGCATATTGCTGGTCATGCAGTTTGGACCCCCTGACCTTTCCTCCCTAGAGATAACATCTAGGCCTCAGTTATATTTCAGCTCTAGGCCGAGAGGAGCAACAAAACCATCCACAGCTGACCTCAGGATCAGCTGCATTGAATAATGACCCCTTTCCCAGGTGCCGGCCAATCAATCAGTGGAGACCACAACCCTGAAAGGACACACCTGGAAAACTGCTGAGATCTTCCCCTGGGATCTCACCTAAAATCTCCACCCTTAAGACACTTAGGAGAGAAGACCCAGTTCTCCCTCCTTCCTGGGAGCCTGTCCATTCCTTTCCCTTTCACCTTTTCCTCACCCCAGGAGCATTATAATTAGCTTCCTCACTCCAAGCTCCTAGGGCCCTTCTTCTACCTCTTTAACTTGTTTCCTAAGCCCATTTCTCTGGAAATGACTTTTTCTACCTCTGTGATTTGCAAACTAAATGTTCTCTTATAGTTTGAGTCTTGGTTCTGAATTCCTTCCTACGGTAGCCTGAGCTCAAGTATCGAAGTTGTTGAACTCAAGTTTGGTCCTACCCCACCAGTCTAACAGCGGGTGCTTTTTCTGCCGCCTACGACAATACCATATCGGACTCTATTGAGGAAGAGAGTGTGTCTTGTTCATGAGTTTGTCCGTAAGCCCAGTGCCCCTCCCCCCGCAATCATTCAAGGAATATTTGTTGAGAGAGGATAATTGTCTTCAACAACAATATTCCCAACGAATGCAGCAGTCTCCACACAGCTGATTTGAAGAAACACCTCAATTCCTCTGTAAACTCCAGGCCTAGTTATATTTAAAGTGATCCTATTGCTTCAAATGTGTAGCCTTTCAAGATCAAATATGAAAGAATACACTTTAGAAGGGAGGGAGGAAGGAGTCCCAAATTAGAAGCTTTCAGCTTTGGACACTTTGATGGCTTCTCCTGAACTGGCCACACCATTGACAATCTTTCATGGCATTCATGCCCTGGACTTACCTCTCCAGCCAGACCACTCCCAGAAGCACACCTCCCTTTCCCACCCACTAGTGCAGTGTGGTAGCCACTCCCCCAACTGAGGCACCACAGAGGGTATGTGTGTGTGTGTGTGCATGTGGTACTATTATGGAAGAGAACAGAGAATCCTGGATGAGATAGGGAATTTGATTCAAGAATGGAGCACTATGGGAGAAAACAGAGCATTTTGGAAAAGAATGGAGAATTCTGGAAAGGAAGCGAAATGTGGGGGAATGGAGGATTCTCCTCTGGAGGATTGTGGCCGCCTACAAAGGATTGTGGGAGAAGACAGGATTGTGGGTGAGAATAGAAAATTACGAGCTCAGGGAATTACAGGAAAGAAGATACTGTGAGGAGGAGAAAAGAATTCAGGCCATGCCCTCAGCCCCTCTATCCCAGGTCACGCACCTTCGCTCCTTAATAACCCCCGCCCCCCCCCCCCCACACACACACACATAGCTCTTCTACTGGAACCACACAGCTGTTATCGATGGACATCCCCCAACATTCCATCAGAATTGTGGGAGAACACAGACATTTTTGGGAGAGACAAAGAATTGTGGAAGAAGCAAGGATTTTTGGGAGAAATGCTAAGTTGTGGCAGATATAGATAAATGGTCAGTGCTTTATTTGGTACATCCTACAAGAGCTATATCCTCTCAGATATGGTTATGCCCCTGTTCTCCATCTGGGTCACATCCCTCTTGCTTTCACCCCCATCCCCCTGTCTCTGGGCTCAGCTACTGTCCAATCACACCCGAGTGCATCTTCATAGCCACACCCAACCCCTTGAAGCTACGCTCCGGGCCCCACAGGGACCATGCTTTTCTTGCTTGAGCTATACCGCTTCTCTCTATCATGCTGCTCTTTTCACTATCCCTCTAACTTCCGGCTTGTCCCTACCACAACTTCTGAGGCAAAAGTGCTTTCTTCCTCCCAGGCTGCTCCCTCTTCTTGTAGCCAGTCTGGGTCCTGTGAGCCCAGGTGTGGGCACACTCCTGCCCCCAGGGACTCACTCCCTGCGCTCTGCAATAGCCATGCTCCCTTCTGTCCACCATACCCTTCCTTAAGGCCGTGCCCTAGAGCTCCACCTGCATCAAGGCCCTATTGGCTAGGCCTTAGCAAAGGCACTCTGTCCTAACCAGGCAGCCTCCCTCACTCAACCACACCTTACCCACCAAGGCCACTCTCCTAGTGCTCCCCAGTGCTCATCCATGTTCACTCTCCTCCCAGGATAGCCGCACCCCATTCACTGTGCCTGGTCAGGCTCCTCTTGTCCAGCCAATACCTTTCAGCCAGGGCCATCCCTTCTCTCACCCCCACCACAAGTCTGAACTCCATCATTGTCACATCCTGACAACCAGCAATCTGCCCCATTCCCTGCAAAGCTAGATGTACTCTCCCAGCTTAGCCATTAACACCTCTCCTCCCCTTCCCTCCACACCCTCCTTCACCCCCCCCCCCCCCCACCCCCCCCCCCCCCCCCCCCCCCCCCCCCCCCCCCCCCCCCCCCCCCCCCCCCCCCCCCCCCGCCCTGCTCCCAGAAACCCAGGAGGAGGCAGGGCCTCTAGATCTCTTGAGAAACCCATTCAGCCTCAGAGCTTGGTTCCAGCAGCATTTATAAAGTGAAGCTTGTGGATTCATAATACTTGCCTAAAAAATGACTTTCTTCAGGTTTCTCCTACCTTTCAAAACAGGACTTAATGAGAAACAACTTGATTATTCAGCGGGGAAACAATTGGTGGACAGCTTGCTGACCAGGTTCCCTCCTGTGATTTTTCCTCGTACTCACTAAGCCCCTGTTCCTTCCAGCCAGGTTTCATGTCCTCTAACTCAACTTGTGGGCTGAATTGTTCTGGCTCTTCAGCTGACCTTAAATGCCAGGCATGGGTAGGGGATAAGCACACTTTGCTTCCTGATGTTTCTTCTAGGTGACCTTTCCTGGCACCTGGTGCCCCGTTGCTGTCCAGGGTCTGTCAAAAAAACACCATTCTCAGACTGAAGTTCCGGTGCAGCCCTGAGCTCTGAGACTATTCTGCTGTCCTCATTCTTTCCATTTAGGACTCTGGGTCCACAAGAAATACATAAAGAGGTTATAACCAGCTTTCCTTCAGAGGTTTCTGAACAATATATAAGAATAAACTTAACCAAGAAGGTGTAAGTTTTCTCTCATAAGGGGAAAAATACATGGGTGAACTTTCTAGGTAACAATTATAAAGCACTGCTGAAAGAAATTTTAAAATGCACAAATGGAAAAATATCCCGGGTTCATAGAATGAAGTCATTGTGAAACTATTACTTCACAAAATGAAAATATTCCTATTGACCAAAGTGATCTAAAGATTCCGTGCAATCACTATGAAAATCTCAATAGGGTCAAGCCAATGTGGCTCAGTGGTTTTGACCTATGAACCAGAAGGTAACAGTTCAATTCCAAGTCAGGGCACATGCCCGGGTTGTGGGCTCCATCTCCAGTGTGGGGCAAGCGGGAGGCAGCCAGTGAAAGATTATCTCTCATTATTGATGTTCCCATCTCTCTCTCTCCCTCTCCCTTCCTCACTCTGAAATCAATAAAAATATACTAAAAAATAAATAAATCAGAGTGGATTCAAGATGGTCACTATTATAATGTTGCTTTCAATCATACAGGCTTTGAGTGAGAATTGAACTGAATACAGTCATGGGAGAGCATCTTTAAAGTAAGCTTTATTCACCATGTGCATGAAGGTAGAAGAAAGGTCGAGAATTCTGTCTTAGATTATCTTTCTTTTCATTTCTCTCAGTCAGGCGTTTGACAGAATTATGCAGATGACAATTGGAAGTTACACTTTCTGAAAAGAGTATTTTGTACTGAGGCTGCACCCACATGCTCTGGGAGCTAGAAGACACATAAAAAGTTGAATTTGATCTTGAAGTCAAGAAGCTAGGTCAGCACTCCTTCATTATATTAGTTTTCTATTGCTCCAAAACAAAATCCTACAAATTTAGTGGCTGGAAAAACAGAAATTTTGTTATCTCACAGTGACCCACCAACACTGTATGATAGATCCTTGCTCAGGGTCTTCCCCAGCTAAAATCAAGGGACAGTCCAGAGCTGTGATCTTACTTGAGGCTTAGGGTCCTCATCCAAGTTCACTGATTATTGGTAGAAGCCAATACCTGTGGCTCTAGGACTGAGGCATTCAGCATGTAGAGGCCCCCACTGTTCCCTGCCACGTGACCCTTTTCACATCATGGCAGTTTGCTTCATCAAGGCTGCCTTCTAAGGCCTGGCTCAGCCAGGATCATCTCTCTAACTTAAGCTAAACCGAGTAGGGACTTTATTATATCTAGAAATTTTCTTCCTTCTTTTGTGAATCTTGGGGGCTATCTCAGAATTCCACCATCCACACCTGAAGTGGAAGACATCACCCTATGTTAATATTTGTTACTATTGATGTTGCTGCTGAGATTCTTGAAGATCCAAGAATTGCCTTTCACAATTTTCATTCGGGGAAACAAAATTATCTTTTATCTTCACAAAACTAGTGTAGAAAAGAAAATAGTTGTCTCTTCTTGGCCACTTGGATGTATTTCAAATTGAAGAAACTCTTAAAAATATATTTTTTATTACAATTAAACTGTGGAAGTTGTGTGGGAAAATCAGACTAGTTAGTTGAAAGAAATGTAGATCATGAAAGAGACTCCCCAAGAAGAGGTCAAGGTACCACTAATTAAGAAAAGATTGTGTTGAATAGCCAGTCACCTGGATTAAATTAAATCTATTTCCTTGGATACAAGGCGCCTGGGCTCAAACAACCAGTCTGTTCTAGAATCCCTCTGTGCCTTTTCAGTAACCCACAGAAAATTTGGTATTCAATACTGGGAGTCCATAAATCCATTTAAAAAATAAGAATGCACATTACTCTCTGGGAGGTCTGTTTTTTTCTAATGAGCAAAGAATAAAATAATTATCTCACACAAAGCTGCAGGTGTAGAATGCAAGAGCAACTTCAGTAACTGTATGTGCAATTGATAATAGGTCTCCAGTGAAAGAACATTTTTAGATCTCCCTTTTCTCATAGTTTCTTTTCTTATAAAGTAGCTGATGCCAGAAAAAGTTCAACTGTTTTTAGGGGGGCCTTCAAAAACTGCACTCATGTTATTGGATCCTTTGTTTAATACAATCTATCCATATGCTTCAGGCTGGCCTACACACAGAGCTCAAGCCTTTGTGTATGCCCTTGGGAAAAGATGCGTGGCCTCAGTTTTGAGTCACAAAAGGAAGTTTCTTGACTCTGCCTCTGACTTATATTCAATTGTGTTGGTGCAAATTTTAAATGCCAATAGAGCTGAAAATATCAATTTTAGTGTTTCAAAAATAACTTATTTTTTGTTCACGAGTAATTGTGAGGTCCCTGGATTAGGAACTGTAAAGTCTAGTTGAGTTGCATCATTCAAAGATGCATCTGTGTCTGATGTTATGAGCCACATGGATTCCTTTGTAAACCATTGTCCTGTCACTAGTTTACAAAATGCCAGATGCTCAAGTGAAAAGAAAAAAACAACAAAAAACAAACAAAACACACACACACACACACACACACACAAATGTGGTTCTGGATTTGAAACTAATTAAAAACAAAAGGTTAATTTTAAAAATAAAAACACTTTTATTGGATTAACAAACAAGTAAATTGAAAAACAATAAAAATGAATTTAAAACACTTCTGAGTTCTAGAAATACTGTTACTGGCCGCCTGTCGCCCCCTTCATCCCTCAGCAGATGATTTTCCTTACTTCACTGCGAAATTAGGCCACCCCAGGCAGTGTCCCTTCAAGCTCTCTTCCCACACCTTTGATGCATACTTAGCAGGTGCTCCATGAAAGGCTGTTGGAAGAGGCACGGGATCCAGGAACGCCAAAACCCATCGCTGGGTCCTTTACTTTTGTCAAGTACAAGAGACACTCTCTTCTTAATGATGCCCCCTAAAGACCTGGTCCTCCACTTGTGCTTTGGCTTCATCCTCCAAAATAGTTCTTAGATCCTCCTTGTCACGGACCTGGCTCCATCAGTCAATCCTCTTGAATAACTTCTCTCCATTTTTCCATTAACAAGTAAACACACTTCAGCTGTCATTTCTCTGGCATGTGTGTGTATGTGAGTGTATGTCTGCGTACATCTTGCATATGTATATGTCACAGTTTATTTAGACTTTCCCTTGTGAAAAGCAGTTTGGTTTGTTACCAAATTTTGACTCTTCTAAACACATGTCCTTGCACACAAGTGTGACAGTTTCTCTAAGGCAATGGTCCTCAGAGTCCTATATCAGAGCCATTAGGATAAAAATCTCTGAAGCTGATTCTTAAAGCCTTTAAGATAATTCTAAGGAGCAGCTTCAGTTGAGTATTACAGCTCTAGAGTGAGAAGTAGGAAATCTGGGTAAGAGGGAATGCCTTTTCTACACTTTATTACAAATTGCACAATTATTCCCCAATGTCGTGGTACCTATTTTCTCTTAGTATGGTAAGATATTTTTTTCTGCTTATTTGTTACCATGTGGTATTGTCAGACTTCAGGTGTGAAATTATACTTCGAATCATTTTTATTTTGATTTACATCTTTCCCTGTATTTTTCTGTTCTTTTTCTTCTGTAAATTGCCTATTCATAGCTCTTGTCTATTTTCTGTTCCTGTGTTTGTCACGTTTCTTATTGATTTATAGATGGTATTCAAATAAATCCTGTCATAATCATTTTTTTCATATGCACAAAGTATCTTCTCTCAATCTTTTGCTAGTTTAAATTTGTGGGGTTTTGAGCAAAAGTGCCTAGATTCAATTTCCAGCTCTACTACTTACGTTAAGCTGTTCTTTCCTAGAAGTGTGTGAACTATTTCAAATGGGATGTCAGTGCAGTTTGTGAAGTCTGATGAAAATATTATGTTACTACAGGCCCAGTGTATGACATTCATGAACTCGTGGGGTAGGAGGTCCCCTTAGCCCGGCCAGCGCCCTTTAGCAGTCTGGGCGCCCCCAGGGGACGTCCAACTCCTTAGCGCTGCCTTGGAGGTGGGCCCCTGTGCTCACCATATGTCAGGCCAGCTGCTTGTGGCTGAGAAGCACTCCTCCTGTGGGAGCGCACTGACCACCAAGGGGCAGTTCCTGCATTGAGCATCTGCCCCTTGTGGTCAGTACTCGTCATAGTGACCAGTCATTCTGCCGCTTGGTCAATTTGCATATACCCTTTTATTATATAGGACTAGAGGCCTGGTACACAAAATTTGTGCACTCGGGGGATCCCTCAGCCGGGCCTGTGCCCTACTGCAGTCTGGGACACCATGGGGGATGTCCACTTCTTGGCTTACACCTACTCCCTGGGGGGGATCAGGCCTAAGCTGGCAGTCAGACATCCCTCTGGTAGGCTGGGAGCCCTCAGGGGATGTCCACTTGCCAGTGGGAAGCAGGCCTAAGCTGCAGTTGGACATCCTTAGCACTGCTGAGGAGGCAGGAGAGGCTCCTACCACCACCGCTGTACTGGCAGCTGTCAGCCTGGCTTGTGGCTGAGCAGAGCTCCCCCTGTGGGAGTGCACTGACCACCAGGGAAGCTCCTGCATTGGGCATCTCTCCCCTGGTGGTCAGTGTGTGTCATAGTGACCAATCATTCCCAGTAGTTCTGCTGTTAGCATCAATTTGCATATTACCCTTTCATTATATAGGATAGGGACCTGGTGCATGGGTGGGGGCTGGCTGGTTTGCCCTGAAGGGTGTCCCGGATCAGGGTGGAGGACCCACTGGGGTGCTTGGGCAGCATGGGTGAATGGCTTAGGGCTATTTTCAGGCTGGCCACATCCCATTCAGGGAGGGGCTCCTGATGGGGTGCCTGGCCAGCCTGGGTGAGTGGCTGATGGCTGTTTGCAGGCTGGCCATAGTCCCTTCAGGGTGGAGGTTTCCCCTGGGGTTCCTGGCCATCCTGGGTGAGGGGCTGATGGCTGTTTTTAGGCTGGCCACAGCCCCTTCAGGGTGGGGGTCCTGCTGGGGTGCCTGGCCATCTTGGGTGAGGAGCTGATGGCTGTTTGCAGGCTGGGCACAGCCCCCAGTGAGGCTGGCTGGAAGCAGGTATCTGGGGTTTATTTATCTTCTATAATTGAAACTTTGTTGCCATGAGCAGATGCCACAGCTGGCCTAGGTAGGTGGGAAGTTTAGCTTCCTCCATACCTGAGGCAAGCAAGCCTCCTGCTTGCTTCAGCTTCATGGATGCCAGCCACCATCTTGGCTGGGTTAATTTGTATGTAGTCACTCTGATTGGCTGGTGGGCATGGCTTGGCTGGTGGGCATGGCTTAGGTGTAGTGGAGTCCCACCTAATTTGCATATTACTCTTTTATTAGATTAGATTTTGTTCCTAATTGCATTAAATTAGTAGACTAATTGACACCTTTAAGATATTGCCTTCCCTTTCTTAAAAATTGGGTAGTTCTTCATTTATCTAGGTTTACTTTCATATCTTTAAAGGTCCTTAAATAATAAGAATTCTTCACATCTTTTAACTACTATAAAACTTGTTTTGTTATCTACTTATAGCTTATTGCTATTGTAAATTGCATCTTTTTATCATGACTTTTAATTGTTACTACTATTAGTGATGTTGAAGAAGGCTATCAAAATTTGCACGTTGATATTGATCAAGTAATCTTGTAGAGTATTAGTCCATCTAAAATACCTTTTAAAAGAATACTCTATCCTTTGTATGACTGACTTTATCCCGGGGAATTCACTGTTCCCCAAAGGTAGTACAATACTGGGTCGATATACAATGTGGACAGAGGAAGTTCCTATTCCATCTCCTTGCTCCAAAAATCCACTTAACATGTGGT
>PVJC01027576.1:0-23184 GCA_004026665.1 Murina feae
TAACACTGTCGAATTAATTTACCTACTCTGTAAAATAGGGAAATAATGGTCACTTTATAAGGTTATTGTAAGAACTGTATAAAATAATGAGTAAGAAGTAAAATGAATGGCAAGTAAATAAGGGGAGCACATAATTTGTCGTCTAAACCATGCCAACTTTGAGAGGGAGTTTTAATTTTAACAATTAGAATGGGACAGCATTCTAAAACTGAGACATCTAGTTCAGATATTTATAAAGGTTACCTATTATGAAGAAACCTGAATTTCAGTTCTGCAGTTGATTGCTGTGGAACTTTAAGGAAATGACCTCCCTTCTCTGGAACTCAGTTAGCCTATCTGTGAAATAGTAAAGAGAGTAAAAGGGATAAACTCAGAATTACATTGAGGTTTTGATCATTGTTTCTTAGAGATTCATGGAAAATATGCATTCATATTACCAGTAACTGAGTGAAATACTGTATTGGATTCCCACTTCCTGATCACTGCAATAAGGGGTAGATCCTTGTGTTCTCTGGTCCTCACAGTCCAGCTCAGTGAAAGAAGGAACTAGTTGCACCACACCTGTGCTTTCTCACCCAATGATTGACAAGGGTGAGGCTCAACATGGAGGAGAGAATGAAAGTAAAATCTGGGCCCCAAAGGTCTGCAGGCTCACTGGGATCACTGTTTTCCATGAGCACAGGCCCCACATCAGGACCGCCGCAAAGAGGCAACATCTCCACATGGGTGGAGAGTCTTGGAGAGGGGCTGCCCAAGGGACCAGAGGGTCCTTTCCTTTTTGTTCTAAGGAAACATACAATGCCTCAAGAGCTCAGAACTTACAAAACACCCAGAAACAATAAAACTCAGAAACCAAAGAATAGGAATTACCAGATAACTAAAACAAGGCATTTCCTTATTTTTTCCCCTGAAAGTTTCACTTAAACATCTCTGCGTGTCACTGAGCTGAGTATACCTAGAATCCACAGGACTTCTTCCCGTGCTTTTACCCTCTTCCTTCCTGTATCCTTTCTTCCCACATATACAAGAGATGAGCAGCAGGTGTGGAGGAAAGGGGCAGGCTTGCTCCTTTATGTTAATTTCCAAGTCAATGGAAGACAAATCACAAATACAAGTTTGAAGAAGCAAACATCTTAGCCCTCTGCATGAGTAGTAGGGAGAAGGAGAAAGCTTTTTGCAGGACAGTTTGCCATTTTTTGAGGCCCCACAACCCACATTTCATATCACAACAGTCAGCAAGAGAAAGAGTGTCCAGTTCATATGCACCGTCTGCTCCAAAGAGCCACTGAAGTTTCAACAGTGAGCTTTGGGATCCCAAACCACTTCAAGAACCCCTGGTTTGAAGGGAGAAGCCTTGCTTCTCCTTCAAGCTCCAGAATTTGCCAAATTCTCTCTGAGATGACAAAAAGTTACTGAAGGTCTTCTACACCCTTGACCATGCGTGCCTGACCTGACCAATTGCTCCCTACGGCTATCTTCGTAATAAACCAGAACTGACACCTCCAGAAAGGGGAACTGCCAGAACAGTGCATGCAGCATAGTACTTATACCTGAACCCCTGACATGGGCTCTGCTGGGCTCCCACAACCCCCAACTTCTTTTGGCCTGAGGGTGTTTCCTTGGGTTAGAATCTCCTTTTGAGTACTTGCATGTCTAGCTAGATTGCAAACTCTCTGAGGCAGAGACCACATCCCACTTGTTCACTGTTTGATTCCCAAGAACTCTATCATTATATGTTGAACAAATGAAGTAGTCAGAAGACTCAGTGGCTACTGATCACTTGGTCAAGTTAGTGTCCCAGCTCAGGCACTTGGTAGTCAGATATGCTGTGGCCTCCTCTCCTGTGGCATGCATACACGTGTGCATGTCTATGTGTGCCTGTATGTCCTGTGTTTTCCCAAGGAACTCCCTGAGGGTGGGCTTCACAACCCGGTTTTAGTGTGTGCCACAACTTTGCACCTTAGGGGACTAGCTCTCATCTTTGCCATACCCACCCTTGCCCAGGAAAGTTACCTCCTGAGGAGGACCCTAGCTATTCCTCACTCCAAGCTCCTCCTTGTCCCAACTCTGTATGACCTTGGACACATCCTTGTTTCCTTGTCTTGGAAATGGGGAGGCTGGGGTACATGGAAAGCAGGGAGCCCATCAGTGCCACGATTGCTCATCTCAGTGATGTCTGAACACATTGCTGCCTCCTGAACACTTCTGGGATTGGGAATAGAGACTTGAGGACTCCAGACCCCACTCTCCCACCATTGTGATTTGAGTTGCAGTGATGAAAATTCCCGATGTCCACCAAGGTACCTCTGGGACAGTCAACATGCTTATCCAAGCCAAGGCCTCTGCCAGAGGAAATAAGGCTCAGAGATAGTAGGAAACAGGCAGGAAGATCCTCCATGACTGCAAAGATAATTAAGACCAACAACCACTTATCAAGGAAGGTTGTGGGTCTCCCTTTCCTGGTGATCATAGAAACATGGAAGCTAATGGGCCCCTAGAGATAATCTGTTCCAGCCCTTTCATTGTATAGGTAAGGAAAGTGAGACCCACAGGGAGGATGTTGCCCACCGAGGGTCACAGAGCAGCTTAACAAAAGAGCAGAGAACCAGCCCTGTTGCCAGGGCTCTGCAACCACAGTGGATTCCATTATTCCAAGCTGAGACCTCCTTCAATCACAGGATAGCCTGGCTTATTCTCTGGTGTGTCTTTCTGCAGAGATGAGGACTTGCTCAGGCCCTTAGAGGGTGAATGGCTTATGGGAGGGAGGAGTGAGGCCAGAGGCCCCTGTCCTCAGGATGCCGAAGCCCAGGCTGCTCCCTGGACGCTCTCTTGCTTTCTCTGAATTCAAGAGAGACCCCTATCACTCTCGAATGTCAGATGGCTGCTCCCACCTGAGGCCCTGGATCTTTCCTCAAATACTCGCCTGTACATCCAGCCTACCCACCCTCCAGGAGGCCACTCCTCACTTAGGCAATCAGTCAGTGGGCCCCTCAGTGGGGAGTGCCTTCCAAATGGCTCTAGCTGAGTCACAGATATCCAAAAGCAAGGTTCCAGATTTCAAGTAGCTTCTGGGGGAGAGGCTGACTGAGATACATGCACTCTAGGGCAGCCACTTGGGAGGGGAGAAATAGGCTAGGGAATTTAAGGAGGTGAGATTGCATGGGTCTTTGACAGATGCTGGGTAGGACCCTGTAGAAGTGGAGGCCTTACCTGCCTTCTCCCTAAAGCCTTCCCTCACCTTTCTGGAGGTACAACAGGAGGGGGTGGCAGAGTGTGGTTGTCAGGACACACAAATTAGGAGTATGGACTCCTGGCATGAATTACTGGCCTGGGACAGAGCCTCAGTAGCTAAATGATCTCGAGCTCTTCATTTCACAGCTTTTAATCTCAGGCCGCTCATCTCAAAATTTGGGAATTAATGGTGCTGCACATAGCTCAAGGCAGAGCTTACAAGACTCAGGAAGAGCCTGAGGCCATGGTTTTTCAGGATAATTTCAGTTCCTTGCTATTTCAATATACTGAGGGGACCTACTTGGAACCCCAGAGTTGGTATAAATATTATTTTAAGCTGATCACGTTTGAGATTCAACAGATAACAGTGGGGAGGAAAACCTTCTTGGAGTTTCCCTTATCTGACTAAAAGCAGTAATTTTTGGGAAATAAGACTTCCACAAATTTCTTCTCAGGGCAGATCTACTCCCAGAAAGTAGATTGTGGGTTAAATTTACTCCAAAACCCTTCTGCAGGGGAAATTTTGTAGCCCTTACGGATACAGAAAGACCACTCACACTTATATAGACAAACATTATCACACACTTTCTTACCAAGTGTTTGTTCTCCTGAAAATCCATGCATCTTCCAAAAAATCATTTATTTTCCACATAAGTGTCTCTCTCCCCCTTTTCCTGAATTAAGGTGGTATATGCACCCCAAATTCCACCCACCGCTTTATCATCATTGAGTAGTTCTCTTGTGTATATGGAGGTTGGACATGTAAATAAACTCTGTTTTTCTTCCTGTTAATCTGTCTTTTATCAGTTTAATACACACACCTCAGTTACTGAAATTAAGAGAGTAGAGCAAAGATTTTCCTTCTCTACAATGTTCAGAAAGGGGAATCTGTATACTGATGTGTAGATTGTACTTAGACTCAAATGCACTTGGAGGGGGGAACCTTTGATGTCACTGAGGAGGCACTGAGGGGTTATTTGATGATATAGTGGAATTATTGTTAATGACTTTAGGCATTATGATAGCACTGTGGTTATGTTAAAAAAAGAGAACTCTTATGTTTCAAAGCTATCTACTGAATACATACAGATACAATGCTGTGCTATCTGGCCAGGACTTGATAGCTGTTGATGTGTGATGTGCACAAGAGGACTAGTTATGCTACTCTACTTGTGTATAAGGTTGACATTTTCCACAACAAAACATTTTCAGTATGAAATGGAGAAGGGTGGATCAAGGAGGTGTTTACTCAAATGTGGCTTATGTATTCACTTTGGAAGGCTTCTGATTATAAGGAAAAACAATCTTACATTTAAGAAAATGTGTACTTTGTGAACACCAGCGACATCGCTGGCAGTGGCTTAGGTTGGAGACAGAGATTTTGCCCCACCCCCCTCATTTCAACCCCCTCATTAGGCAGCATCTGTGCTACTTCTCTCAGCCTGTGACAACCTCTTTGGTTGCCAGGCAATGGAAGCCAGCAACCAGAAGCCTTTTTCTTGGGAAGCAGAAAGGGGGAAGCACAGGGAGAGAAGCAAGGAGGGGGAAAGGTAGAAAGAAGTTGCCCAGGAGAAGGCTTTCCTTGCCTTGGGGTCCAGCTCAGGAGGAGACGTGAGGGGTGTGGGTCCCTTGTTGGATGCCAGTTTCCCACAGTCCCCACTTTCCATGGTTTATTCCTGGGGGCAGCCACATTGTCAGAGCGTGAGGACACACAGAAGGATTGGGAGGATGCATGCATGTGCGCATCCTGTGAAAACCAGTGAGACCAGTGATTAAGTAAGATACCTGTTAGCACCCATTCACAGAGCCTGAGCTCCAGACAGGCCTTTCCTGGAAGACACTCATCAACCCCTATTAAGTTTTTTTTTAAAGTCTAGGAAAGCAGCTCATCAAATAAAAAATCTGCACTGCTGATCACCTGAGCTAGAACCATCCCCAAAGATAGAAGGGCAGAGTAGAGAAACCTGTCCTTGCTGACCTTTGGGGAAGGGAAGCAGGTGTGTCTGGTGTTGCACAGTGGCTTGGAACTCTTATGGATGACTGTGTTGGGAAGGCCTATCTTCTGGCATTGGTTCAGACCTAAGTGCCACAAAAAGATTGTGTGGGCCTGAGATCATCTCTGACTCTCAGTTTCCTGATTTTAGAAGATGGGAATTATATTTTTCCCCTGGCCTCCTTTCAGGCCCAGATGGGCTGGTATTAAAATGCAGCCACCTCCCAATCCCATTCACCAGGCAAGACTGAAGATACCAACACAGCCAGTGGCCTCTATCTCTCTTTGGTGAGGGCACTTCTAGAGCCACCTGGCTGTGATCATGAACTCTCTCCTGTTGGCCTAGGAACTAGGATTCCAAGGTGCTCCAGGCTGGCATGACAAGGATTGAGGTCAATCAGCTATCTCAGAAATCACCCTTTTCAGACAGGGCATCTGACAATGGAAAGCTGTCTGTCCAATGAGCAAAATGTCAGGGACGCCAGCAGTCAAGATCAAGACTCAGACAGCCCCCTTTTTCAGCAGCATCTTTATGGTTCCTGGTTGCTAGGAAGCAGGCTCTTACATTGCTAAGCAACAGGAGTCTGGTGGATTAAATCTGATTTCCTGAGCTCATTGGAAGCGGGTGGGAGAGAAGGTGAAAAGCAGATACCTGGGGAAGATCATTCTTGCCTCCAAGATTTGTTCGGGGATGTGGGTAGTGGGTGAAGGGAAGAGGAGGCGCAGCTGGGAACTGATCCCTAGGGAGAGTTGGGAGGGGGTGGTAGTGGAGGGGATATACACCAGTTATTCTTTATAAAAACCCAAAGACAAGGAGTGAGACTAGCAATTAAGATGCCAGTTAGAGAACTAATGAATGCTGATGCTGTGCCCTTTTTGAAACCTCAGGAAAGGCCTGAAGTCCCTGGGGTTATTTCTGAGCCTTCTGACCAGGGCAGACAAATATGGGAGGATCAGGGCATTTTAGGGTCTATGAGCATGCAAACTCCCTGAACCTAACTTCTTGTTGAATGACACGACCCTTGAAAAATGGCCCTCTGCTCTCTGAATAATAACATCAGGATGACAGGGAACTTACATCTTCCTTTGGCAGCTCTTTCTGTACCTCACCCTTAGAAAGTGACTTTTCCCATGCAGCCCAAGTCAGCCATCCTGTGGCTTTTTCTTGCAGAGGTACAAATCTGTCTTGCTGTAAGTACCTGTAACCTCTCTCTTCTGTGAGACCCACTTTCCACCTCTTGCCACCTCCCAGAGGACAGATTGCGTGGGGGCCTCAACATGACTTGGTGCCCTCTGATTACTCCCTCCCCTCAGCCTGGTATTTAGCCTCCTGAAGGGGCAAGACAGTAAGAGGACAAATTTACAAAGAAGTCCAGTACACAATTCATGCCCCAGAGTCCAGACTTCTCTTACTGCCTGGCTCAGATGGGGTTCTCCTCACCTAGTCCCCAGCCAGTGGGCAGGTGTTTCTCTCTCCAGTGGAGTTTCTGTTTCAGGAAGTGCTGGCTGATTTTGGAGGAGGCGGGCAATGGACCCTTTTCCAGCTGTATAGCTATGCCCTGATTCTGAATTTCTTCAGGCTTTAGGTTTTACTGCCTGAGCAGAACTGCTCCCTGAGCTGCCTAGGCTTTGGCTATCTCAGCCTCAGGTGCTGGCCACCTTTCTCATGCAGGTGTCCTGCAGTGATTAAGGGTACATTCATCTGGGCTGAATATTTTCTTTTTCTCTATAACTTTTGTCATCATTTAACATATGGTCTCCATAATTGCTTTTCTGTTTCTCCCCAACTGTGATATAAGTTCCACTGGGTTTGAGATTTTTGTGTTTCATTTATTGCTATATCTCAGTGTATAGTATAGGCTTGTTACTAAATAGATACTAAACAAATGTATGCTAAATAATGAATATATGCTTACATATAAACTATTTATGTATTCACATGGCATGATACCCAAGTTAAGTTGCTGGCAGAAAATAATTAAGTAGCCCTGACTAAGTGGCTCAGCTGGTTGGATTGTTGTCCCATACACCAATAGGTTTCAGGTTTGATACTTGGTGGGGGCACGTACAGGAGGCAGTAACTTTTTTGGAGAGGATAAAATTCACAAAGGGAAATACTTAAATAATAAATTTGTTAGTGTACATGCCCAGAATGTCATTAGGAACATAAACAAGAAACTGATACCCATGGCTGATTCCAGGCAAGAGAGTTGGGTGGCTGAAAGGGCAGGCATAAAATTGTTACTATTCATGGTGTTCCTTTTTATTCCTTTTAAATTTTGTACCATTAACATGTATTACTTAAATATTTACATTAATATTTTAAAGCTTAGAATTACTTTTAAAACCTCAAAACAACCTCAATTCTACTGTTTGTCAGCTTGTAAGACCACTGCCATATGGCCTTCATCATGTGATTTCCTAACTCCCATCTTAGGCATTCTTTATTTAATTATGACTAATAACTGGTAACTTGACCACGTCAAGTTATTGAAACAGACAAGTTAATATTACATGCCAAATGTTTTCAACTTTATTAGTTGTAATCTTCATGACCTCAATCTCTCTAGTCAAAAGCTTACCAGTCTTTTCACTTTGTGCAACATGAGGATATTTATATCTTTAGTGAGTTAATCTCTCTCATTCACTGCCCAGGTCACTCCAAGGTAGGCCCTGTGTGGACCCTGAGCAGCCTAGGAAGGGCCTGAGCCGAGGGAGACACTGCCCAGGCTTAAAGACTGGGCCAGAGGCTTTAGGCCTGGGCAGGGGCTGAGCTGGCGATCAGTGTAAACTACAGAGGAAATACCTTTTCTGACTGCTCATTGGCTAAGCTCCCTGCATGCCACTGGTAATATTCTTAGTAACTTGGGTAATAAGAATCCAAAAAGGAAAGGTGATCTAGGGTTTTCCCACCACACTTCTGGAAAAAAAAAATGAAGGTCCACTGCTGAAGGGTTAAGATATGTCATATTCTGCCTTAGCTAGTTTGGCTCAGTGAATAATGCCTCAGCCTGCCTACTGCAGGGTCTAGGCTCAATTCTAAACAAGGGCATGTACCTAGGTTGCAGGATCCTTCCTGGCTGGGGCCCAGGTCAGGGCTCATGCCGGAGGCAACCAATCAAAGTGTTTCTCTCACGTTGATGTTTCTCTCTGTTTTTCTCTTTCTCTTCCACATTCTCTAAAAATCAAGGAAAACATATCTTCAGGTGAGGATAAAAAAAAAGAAAGAAATGTGATATCCTATGAAAGACACATCTTGAAAATGTCTAAAGAAAGTTGTCATTTTTTCATGGTGAAGAGACTGAAGTCTGTGTTGATGAAAACACCTTGGTGGCTGCTATGATTGGTAGTGGCTACAGCAGCGGGGTGATGGGGCTGGTGTCGTCCCCTGATCAGCCTGGTTGCCTCCCACAAAGGAAGGCCAGACTGAGGCTTAGGCCTACTCCCCAAAGGGAGCAGGGGGTGGGCCTAAGCTGTCAGTAGGACATCCCCTGAGTGCTACCAGTATGAAAGAGGAGGCAGGCTGGGCTGAGGGACCCCCCCTCCCCAGTGCACAAATTTTGTGCACTGGTACCCCCCCCTCTAGTGTGTGTGTGTGTGTGTGTGTGTGTATCCTCGGATGAGGATTAACAACAAAATAAAAATAAATTTAAAAATAAATTCAAATAATCGCCCCCAAAATAGAATAAGTCTGACTTAGAATTATGAAAGAACAGAATGCCAGAATTAGTCTGAAAAAAATTATGAAAAATAAGACTTCAGAATAAACTCAATGTAATAATTATGTAAATTGAATAGCAGTTGAATCCTCACCAAAAGCAGCATGATGTATAACAGCTATAGCTTTAATTCCATGTTAATACAGCTGAAAAACCATTAAACTTTGTAGTCACTTTCTGGATACCTGCATTCATTCAAGGTATTTGCTTTGTTCAATAATAAAATCTGTTAATACTATATTTATAAAAGTGTATTTCTTTGAGGGTTTTTTTCTCTCCCTAATAATTTAGCAATGGGGTTGGGATTCCTTGAGCACACCCTTCTTTTAGATGAATTTGTCAGAAGATTTCTGGCCACTTTTGATCAGCTGAGAATGACTGCTAAAAAGTCTCCCATGAACTATTTTGCCTTAGTAGGATTAGATTCCTGAGAAAAGTTCTAAATACCCACAAAAATATTTTAATTACTACTGAGCAAAATAGGTAATATAAAAGTTCTAAGATCCCATTTGGTTCACCATTAACTTCAATGGTAGAAAAATATGGGAAGCCCAGAATGTTGCTGGGAGGTCTCTCTTAAAATGTTCATTTCATTCTGTCATGTTTGGGATTGGGATTCTTATGAAAACCCTGTATTTCAATAGCCAAAGGAAGGCTCTTTCTAGGTAGAAGGATGAATTTTTAGGAAAAAACACTCAACTAAATAGATTGTTGGTGACACTATGATAAATATTTCTCAGGTAGTAAATGCAAGAGTGAATTGGATAGCCATAGATAATAAATTAATGTAATGGAAAAAGAGATTAAGGAACTGAAGGCTCTTTCTCCAGGTCTGCAGTTCTTCCCTACTGATGCTCCTTCTGTGCTCTTTGTTTCCTTTTATTATTCCTTGCTTCAATCAGGAACCTGGGAAGTGGGGGTTAATGACCTCTTGGATGGATGGTCCCCAGTGGCTTATGGGCCCAGAGATTACTTCTTTCTGGAAGAAGGAGAAATATTAGTCTTATTCAAATATGCTAACACAGGCAAATCTCAATTTCAACTCTGCGACTCTAAGAAAACCAAACATAGAAAATACGGTTAAGGAGGCAGAAATGATCAAAAGGAAAGAACAAGCAGTTATTGAGAATTTAGATACGAAATTGTACCTTAGGATGAAAATGTTTGATTGACAAGTGGCTACCCTGGTACCTTGCTAGAAAAAGAATTTTAAAAACAGCATTCAGGCTACTAAATGGTAAAGTGGAAACTGCAATGCCATCCAAACCTTATTTTTCATCTCAACATGAAGAAAATCAATCCTATTCCTTCGGAGCTCCAAAGACTCAAATGCCACTTAGAAGTTATCCAGTACTACTGGGAAGACTAGAAATGGTTAAAAGTCCATATATCTTTTCATCAGCTGGTATTAATTACTCTTGTAAGAACTTTTATTAAGTGCTCCAGGAAAGTCTGTGAAATTTTGCTGAGGTGTTTCATGGAGTGAAATTATGAGATGAAATTAGAGCCAAACACCTCATTATCTATTGCAATTCAGCATGGCAACAATATAAATTAGACAATGAAGAGATCTGACACCAGAATGGCATCCTTAATCTATAGCCTTGTGCATGGGGACATACACTGGCTATTGCATAGACTTGCTTCTGGCCAACTTCGCTTCACTAATGGAACAAGCTTGATGTGACTGTATTAGTTTCCTAGGGATGCTATAACAAAGTACCTCAAACTGAGTAGCTCTGAACAATAGAAATTTATTATTTCACCATTCTGGAGAATAGAAGTCTGCAATAAATGTTTCAGCAGGGTCATGCTCCCTCTGAGACTCAGTAGAATACTTCCTTATCACTTCCTAACTTCTGGTAATGGCTGTAAATTGTGGCACTGTTGGCTTGCAGCTGCATCATTTCAATTTCTGCCTCTATCCTCACTGTTAGGACTATAGGGCAATACAATCCTTAATAGCCATTTGTAAGCTAACTGCCACAGGAGACAAAAATCAGGAAAAGCTTGATGGACACTAGGAGTCAGACCATGTAAGGAATTGAAACTGTTCTGAAGACACCTGATTGCACACCTGCATTCCATCCACATTCTAAACCCACTGAATCAGCTCCACTGAGGACAAACATTTCCCACCAGTGACTGCATATAAGGATGAAACTCCAACTACTGCATATAAGGATAAAGCCCACTTAAAAACCTCTAGGGCAGCTGCCACTAGAAGATTCCCATGATAGGATAAACTGGTCTTGGAAAGGGCAAGATTGCAATAAGCAGCCCACTGGTTGCAAGCAAATGTCCAAGCAACTGAGGCACACTATGAAAAAGCACACACCTTCTCAAACCCCAGCCCTAAACACCCTGTAGGATTTTGTTTTGGGTACTATGAGTCTCAGCGTTGCCAATTCTGGCATTTTCTAAGGGGAGATAGCCCGGATGGTCATGACATATTTTAAGGGAAAATCCCAGCGCTGGGTTTGACTAGCCTATATTAGTAGTGAGGATGCTACCACTCATCCCTAGCCACCCAGGGACTGGGTCACCTACACTAAACCTTTCTATTTGGGCACACCCCTTAGAATAGGTCGCAGCACAGGGAAGGGAGCAGCAACTAGGTCAATATGCTGGCCCTGGGTTTCACCCTCTTACTACGTTCACAACTCTCCCCCCTGCAAATGCCCTTTTCATAATAACACTACAGGCAATTCAATCTCAGACACTCCTAAGGACTCACCTCTGGCCTACCTCTTAAAGAATCTTAAGACCCTCAAGTTATGAGATGAAATTAGAGCCATTTATCTATTGCAATACAGCATGGCAACAATATAAATTAGACAGTCAAGAGATCTGGCCCCAGAATGGCACCCTTAAGTATAACACCACTAAAGGGCCCGGTGCACGAAATTTGTGCATGGGGAGGGGGTGTCCCTCAGCCCAGTCTGCACCCTCTCCAATCTGGAACCCCTCGAGGGATGTCTGACTGCCCATTTAGTCCCAATATCACAATCCAGGAGTGCTGGCTCCCAATCACTCGCCTTCTTGCCTGCCTGATTGCCCCTAACCACTTCTGCCTGCCAGCTTGATTACCCCTTAACCACTCCCCTGCCAGCCTGATCGATGCCTAACTGCTCCCCTGCTGGCCAAATTGCCCCTAACTGCCCTCCCCTGCCAGCCTGGTCACTCTTAACTGCCTCCCCTTGCCAGCCCCTAACTGTCCTCCCCTCCTGGCCTGGTCACCCCTAACTGCCCTCCCTTGCCAGCCCAGTTGCTCCCAACTGCCCTCCCCTACCAGCCATCTTGTGTCCACATGGGGACGACCATCTTGTGTGTTGGAGTGATGGTCAATTTGCATATTACCTCTTTATTAGATAGGATTCTCCAATTGGACTCATACTAATGCCACCTAGGCAAATGGTCTGATAATCCCTATGCTCAGGCCTTCTTTGAGCTCCACCACCACTCCAAATTTTGCTCCTCCTGTTGTATCCTTTATGCTTCCACTTCCAGGCCCCTAAAACCATGAAGAACTCCTAATTTAGCCTTCTCACACCCCCCAAAGAGCAAGGAGCTGCCTTTTAACCCTTTTTTCACTACAAAACTGCAAAAACTTACTTAACAGTCTTGCTACTAGCAGATACAGAACTCATTATCACCCAAACTTTAGCATGTTATCTCAAAAGAATGAATGTGGCAGTTTTAAATCCAAGCAGCTGAAGACCTGGGGAGAGGCTGCTTGGCCTACTCCCTCTCCCTCATGTCTTTCTCCAGCCTCATTGCCTATACATAGTTTTCTGAAGTCTTTGGTAACTTAAAAGCTTTGGAGTATTGTGGGGTTAAATGATAAACATCTAGATATCTAATCTAATAAAAGAATAATATGCAAATTAACCATCACTTCGAGACACCTAAGCCACGCCCACCAGCCAATCAGAGCAACTATATGCAAATTAACCCAGGCAAGATGGCGGTTAATTTGTATACACAGGTGCGGAGTGAGGACTGAAGACAGCCTAGAAGGAAGTCAAGTGCTGCAGAAGGGAGCCAAGCGGCAGAGAAGGGAGGAAGCAAGGCAGCAGAGATGAGAGGGAGCAAAGTAACCCAGAAGGGAAGGATCGAGGCAGTGGAAATGGGAGGAAGCGAAGCAGCAGAGAAGGGAGCAAAGCCTGCCTCAGTGGGCTTCGCTCCAGCTCAGGAGGCCCTATTCTTGCAGAAATCTTCCTGCAATGGGCTCCTAGTTTTAAAATAACATTAAATTAAAAATAAATAAATAAATAATAAACTAACATGAAATACAGAAACACTGATTGTCAGACAACTTTTAAGTTTACTTAACTTTAGTTTTTATTACAGAAAATTTATAAAGTAAATTTGGAACTGTTGATGTAATGTTGTGTATTTGTTGAAGATGGATTTCTTGAAAGTAAGAGCATGTTTAAAGTGTGTTCATAAATGTCAATCTAAGAAATGCTGGTTGTTTACTTTTTGGTTATCATTGGAAAGAGGGTTCCAAAGAATAAAAATTCTAATTAAATTGGAAAATTATATGAATTTAATGATAGAAGCATAAAGTACAAAGATACTACAATTTTATAGGACAAGAATTGAAATTAAGTTATTCAAATGATGGTTATTTCTGAATAGGTAAAATGTTTGTAAAATTTTAAGTTTAAAGAAAGACCCCAGTCAGGCTCCAGTCCCCATCCTCCTCCTAATTTCTCTCTGGTGGACCTAGAGTTGGTTTCATTGCACTTTCTTTTTACCTTGTCACGGTGGGAGAAACCTACCTGTCCAGCTGTGCAGTAAGTCCTTCATCAAGATGCATCCTATCAATGTAGAAATGAAAGGTAAACCTTCCCTCTGAATATGGAGTGACCCACCCATACTACTGTCCCCAGGCAATACCTGGGCGATGGGGTCCAATAAGTCAGGACCTTATCATCCCTTAACCCTTCTCTCCTAGTATTTCTAACAACCCACTCTCATTGTGTCATTCTTATATCACCAGGGTTTCTGACTTTTCAATGACCCAAAGCAATCCCACCCAGGCTCTCTCCTGTTGCTTAAGTCCTTAAGTTGGTACCTAGACTTTATCTCTACCACTCATTAGCAGTCCTTGAAACTATCATTGAAAGTTTCAACAGGTCTTCCTGCTTGGTACTGAGGAACTTCTCTCTCCTTTTCTAGCTTTCTTAAAGGTCATCAAAAGCAAAGGAAAGCCAGAGACCGAACCATCTTAAAGGGGAGAATGACTGTGATCAGAAGCCTAGCCTTACCTTCAACCGGGAAGAACTCAGATACCCCTCGGGACCCTACAACCACAACACCCAGGGACCAGCTGCAAACCCAAGAACACCGGGTCTCAAACAGTTCAAATACACAGATGCAGATGAGCCCTGCACCTTCTCACAGAAAGATCAGATAGCGCCTTAAAAAGGGTGAGATCTGCGATCCAGGCTGGAGGGAGAAACGCCCACAGTGGGATCTAGAATTTCAAAGGAAGTCTGCGTCCCACAAAATCCATGGTCTTGGTGTCAGTGTAGTCCGAGAATGTGGAAGGGGATCCACAGGGCTGCTGGCAGAAGGGAACTCTATAAATCAAACCATAACTGGGCTGGGCACAGAAAGGCAGTCGGAAGTTTTACCAGTATACCGGCTGTGCAGCGCCAAGGGAAAAAGACATGCACAGAGATGTGTGCAAAGACACACACACACAGTGCTGAGGCGGTGGGGGGGGGGGCGGGGGAGTCGTGAGTCCGCATGCTTACTCTGGCTTTTTTTCCTCTTTAAATCCTTGCTTTGGATTACTAAGCCCAGTACATAGGATCTCCCAATTAAAAACACTCTCAGACTGCAGGGGAAACTTGTTTTTCTGGAATCTGGGGATCAGAGTGGGGAGAAATGATCAGAAAACCAGCTCTGGGGCAGTCCATTCCCCCAACCCAATATTAAGTGTGGCAGGGAAAACAAAAACTAAATACTGGGTAGAGAGGACTTATAGCCTCAGATGTCAATACAGAAACACTGCCACCCAGGGGTTGAATCACAAATTGACTCTTATGTAAATACAACTAAAGACAGGCTGAGAAACAAAGAAATACTGCCTACTTGAAAACAGGATTGTGGCTTACAACACAGAGGAGGAGTGGAATGCATGGAACTTCAATACTGTCCTGACTACCTGACAGAAAACAGGTATGTCAAACAGAACAGTAGAGGAAGTGAATGACCTTTAGTACTGTACATTTTTATATTTTATCTTTTATTTAATAAACTATTTTTTTCTCACTTGATTTTGCCTTTTTAATTAGTATATTTTTATTTTTAATTAGTTATAATTATTACTATTATTTTACCTTTTTTAAAGTTTCATTTTATTTTTTTCTTTATTTTATTTTATTTTGGGATTAGTGTCCTACATTCTATTTTCATTTTTCTTTTAGCATCATTTTACTCTATCTTAACTTTATCTTTAAGCCAACATTCTCTTCCTCATGTTTCCCTTTTTGTTGTCCTGTTTCTCTTACCCTATTACTGCCTTAGGTTTTCCCTATTCTTTCTTTTTACCCCCTGTTAAAAATTCATCTTACTACTATATCTAATTTCCATCCCCTGCTCCAAATCCATACACACTTCTCTATTCTCTTTCCTCAGTATCCAATTTTTTCTCTCTTCCCTTATTTTTTTCTTTCTGTTTTTTGTTTTATTTTTTTTTTGTTTTATTTTGCCCTTTTTCTCTCTCTGTCATATTGTTGATTAGTTTGTTTGTTTGTGCAATTGTTTCTCTTTTTTTCTTCTATTTTTCCTCTTCTCACTTATTATTAGTGATTGTTTGTAGTTTGCATTCATCTCTGTGTGTTTGTTGTTTACATTTTTTTAAATTAGTTGTTGTTCTATTGGAGTTTTCTCCCCGTATAAATAGTATTGCCCCCTTTTTTCTTTTATTCTCTTTCTTTTCCCTCTTACTTTTTTTTCTTTTCTCAATATCATTTTTACACTCTTTTTTTAATTCCCTAAGTGTCTATTCTCCAGTAGTCACAGTTATTTAAAGTTATTAGTATCATGAATACATTTGTATGCAGTCCTTTATTCATTGTGCCTTGTTGTGTTGTATTTTGTGCCATAAAGTCAATGCAGGAGAGAGAGATCTACATAACCAGACACCTGGAGAAGAGCAATCATGGAGAGACAAAGAATCAGCCTGCATCTAAAAGAAAAGGAGGCGGCACCAGAAAAAGAGATAACGACATGGAGGAAAGCAATATTTCAGACATAGAATTCAGAGAAATGGCCATAAGGTGACTGAAAAGGTCGGAAGGAAAATTCAACAATATGTGTAAGAACAAAGAGGAAATTAAGAAGAACCAAGAATAAATGAAAAATGACATCATTGCTATAAAGAACTCAATAGAAAGCATTAATAGTAGATGGAAGAAGTGGAGGACCACATCAGTGAGTTAGAAGACAAGGTAGGAAAAAAATACCCAAGCCGCACAGCATCTAGAAAAAAAAATAAACTTAAAAAACAGAAGAAGAGCCTAAGGGAACTTTGGGACAACACGAAATGAAAAAAAAACATCTGCATAATAGGGTTACAAGAAGGAGAGGAAACTGACCAAGGAATAGAAAACATATTTGAAGAAATAATGACAGAAAACTTCCCTGATATAGTGAAGAAAAAGCTCACACAAGTCTAAGAAGCTCACAAAGTCCCAAACAAAATGAACCCCAAAAGACTGACACCAAGGCAAATCATAATTAAATTGGTAAACACCAACAACAATGTAAGAATTTTAAAAGTGGTCAGAGAGAGACAGAAAGTTACTTACAAAGGATCGCCTATCAGACTATCGACTGATTTCTCAACAGAAACACATCAAGCCAGAGGTGAATGAAACAAAATATACTAAGTCATGCAAAGGAAGGGTCTGAATCCAAAAATACTTTACCCAACAAGGCTTTCAATCAAAATTGAGGGTGAAATAGGGAGCTTCACATACAAAAAAAAAGGACTAAGGGAGTTTATCACCATCAAACCAGCAATGAAAGAAGGCTAAAGGATCTTCTGTAAAAAGAAATAGGAATCTCTCATCTCTGCACTGTTACACTTGCTTTCACACATGTGACTTTTGTAATGGGGAGAGAGAGAAATACTCTCCTCAGGACTTCAGTTTGGCCTCATAGTGGCCAGCCTTTCCTTGAGGGGAACAACAGGTCTTGGGGAAGGAAAAAAAAAAAGGAAATAGGAAGCAAAGAGGAACAAAAGCATAAAAAATAAATATGGCAACAAACAAGTACCTATTAATAATAACTTTAAATGTAAATGGATTAAATGGGGAGACAAAGAAACAGCCCACATATGAATGATATAGGGTAGCTGAGTGGATAAGAAAACATGAGCCATATATATGCTGTCCACAGAAAACCCACCTCAGAACAAAGGACTAACACAGACTGATGGTGAAGGGATAGAAAAAAGTATTTTAGGAGAATGGAAATGAAAAAATCTGGGGTAGCAATACTTACATCTGACCTCAAGGTGAAGGACAAATTAGACCTCAAAGTGAAGGACATATAAAGAGATAAGGCCACTTTATAATACTAAAGGGAGCAATTTAAAAAGAAGATATAACTCTGGTAAACATATATACACCCAACACTGGAGCAACCGAATACATAAAAAAACTTCCAGAGGATATCAAGGGAGAGATTTACAGCAATGCAGCCATAATAGGGAACTTTAATACCCCACTAACACCACTGGACAAATTCTCCAAACAAAAAATTAGCAAAGAAACATCAACCCTAAATGCCTCACTCGATCAGATAGAATTAATTTACATCTTCAGAACATTTCACCCTAAGCCACAGAATATACATTCTTCTCAAGTGCACATGGGTCATTTTAAAAGATAGACTATATAGTAGGACACAGGCAAAGTCTCTTCAAATTCAAAAAGATAGAAATCATATCAGGCATCTTCTCAAATCACAATGGCATAAAACCAGAAATCAAGTAAAATAAAAACAATTTTTAAAAAATCAAACACCTGGAGGCTAAATAGCATGCTATTAAAGAATGACTGGGTTACTAAAGAGATCAAAGAAGAAATAAAAAGCATCATGACAACAAATGTCAATGAAAACACAACAATGCAAAGTATTTGGGACACAGTGAAAGCAGTCTTGACAGGAAAGTTCATAACTCTACAGGCCTACCTCAAAAAACAAGAAACAATGGTAATAAATTATCTAACCCTACTACTCAAATAATTAGAAAGAGAGCAACAATAAAAGCCCAGTATAAGCAGGAGGAAGGAAATAATAAAGATCAGAGCAGAGATAAATGACATAGACACCCCTCCCCCCCCCAAAAAAAATACAAAAGATCAACAAAACCAAGACCTGGTTCTTTGAAAGGATAAACAATATTGATGAACCTCTAGCCAAGCTCAACAAAAAGGAAAGAGAGAGGACCCAAATAAACAAAATGAGAAATGAAAGAGGTGAAGTAACAAACAATCCCACAGAAATACAAATGATTATGAAAAAATACTATGAACAACTCTATTCCAACAAAATGGACAACTTAGATGAAATGGACATATTCTTAGAAAAATACAAGCTCCCAAAACTCAACCAAGAATAATAATAATAATGATAATAAAAACCTTAATAGGGCGATAACTAATGAAGAAATTGAAGCAGCAATCAAAAATCTTCCAGCAAACAAAAGACCTAGTCTGGACAGCTTTACAGGGGAGTTCTACCAAGCACTCAAAAAAGAACTAAAACCTATCCTCCTCAAAATATTCCAAAAAATTCAAGAGGAAGGCACACTACCAATCTCTTTCTATGAAGCCAGCATTATCCTGATTCCAAAACCAGATAAAGTCACCAAAAAAAAAATAGAACTACAGGCCAATAACCTTGATGAACATAGATGCCAAAATCCTCAACAAAGTTCTAGCAAATCAGATTCAGAAATACATAAGCAAGATCATACACCATGACCAAATGGGATTTATTCCAGGTATGCAAAGATGGTACAATATAGGCAAATCAATAAATGTGAAACATCACATAAACAAACAGAGACAAAAATCATATACTCATATCAATTGATGCAGAAAAAGCATTTGACAAAATCCAACACCCTTTCTTGATAAAAACTCTCAGCAAAGTGGGAATAGAGAGAACATACCTCAACATAATAAAAGCCACATATGACAAACCTACAGCCAATATCATACTCAATGACAAAAACTAAAACCATTTTCCCTGAGAACAGGAACAGGACAGAGATGCCCACTTTCACCACTCCTGTTCCACATAGTACTAAAAATACTAGACATTGCAATCAAACAAGAAGAAATAAAAGGCATCCAAACTGGAAAAGAAGAAGTAAAACTTCTTTATATGCAGATGACATGATATTGTACATAGAAAACCCTGAAGACTCCATTAAAAACTATTAGAGTTAATAAATGAATTTGGCAATGTAGTAGGATATAAAATTAATGGCAAGAAATCTATGGTATTTCTATACACCAACAATGAATTTACAGAAAGAGAGACTAAAAAAGCAATACTATTTACCATCACACCAAAAAAAGACCTGTACTCAGAAAACATCAGGATATTAAAAAAAAGAGATTGTGGTGCATCTACACAATGGAATACTATGCTGCTGTAAAAAAGAAGGAATTCTTACCAATTGTAGCAGCATGGATGGAACTGGAGAGCATTATGCTAAGTGAAATAAGCCATTCAATGAAAGAAAAATACCACATGATCTCACTTATTTATGGATAATAAAGACCATTATAAATTGATGAACATAGACCAATACAGAGACAGAACAGCTTTGAAAAGACTGCCATCCTACAGCTGGAAGGTTAGGGAGGGTTGGGGGGAATTAAGGGATCAACTGAAAGACTGGCACGCATGCATGTGAACATAATCAATAGACATAAGAAATGGGGGGGGTAGGGGAAGAGGGGGGAAGGGCAAGGGAAAAATAGAGACCTACCTATCACTTGTTGTAATACTTTAAGCAAAAATAATTTTTAAAAAAAGAGATCGAGGAAGACATGAACAAGTGAAGAACATACCATGTTCATGGATTGGTAGAATCAACATCATTAAAATGGCCATTCTACCTAAAGCAATCTATAGATTCAATGCACTACCCATTAAAATACCAACGGCGTACTTCATAGACCTAGAACAAACTCTCCAAAAATTCATCTAGAATAAAAAAATACCCTGAATAGCCACAGCTATCCTGAGAAAGAAGAACAGAGTTGGAGGGATCACAATACCAAGCTATATTACTAAGCCAATGTTATCAAAACTGCCTGGTATTGCACAAGAACAGACATATAAACCAGAAGAACAGAATAGAGAACCCAGAAATGGACCCAAGCTATTATACCCAATTAACATTTGACAGAGGAGGCAAGATCATACAATGAAGTGAAAAGAGTGTCTTTAATAAATGATGCTGGGAAATTTGGTCAAATACATACAAAAAAATTAAACTAGATGTCCAAATTGTACCATACGCAAAAACAAACTCAAAATGGCTAAAGGACTTGAATGTAAGATGGGAAACCATAGAAATCTTACAAGACTCCATAGGCTGCAAAATTGCAGACATAAGTCATTGCAACATCCTTAAAGACACAGCTCCTTGGGCAAAGGAGACTAAGGGGAAAATAAAGAAATGGGACTACATCAAAATAAAAAGTTTCTGCACAGCAAAAGATACCCTCAACAAAACAACAAGAAAGCCCACTGCATGGGAGAACATATTTGCCAATGTTATCCATGATAAGGGTTTAATCTCAAACATTTACAGGGAATTCATACAACTTAACAAAATGAAGATAAACAATCCAATAAAAAAAATGGGCAAAGGACCTAAATAGATACTTTTCAAAACAGGACATTTAGAAACCCAAGAGACATATGAAAACATGCTCAATGTCACTAATCACCTAAGAGGTGCAAATCAAAACAATAATTAGGTACAACCTTAAACCTGTCATAATGGCTATCATCAACAAATCAACAAATGACAAGAGCTGGCGAGGATGTGGAGAAAAAGGAACCCTCGTGCCCTGCTGGTGGAAATGCAGACTGGTGCAGCCACTGTGGAAAACAGTATGGTGTTTCCTCAAAAAATTAAAAATGGAACTGCAAAAATCCTAGCAAATCGGATTCAACAGTACATCAGAAAGATCATACATCACGACCAAGTAGGATTTACCCCAGGGATGCAAGGATGGTACAATATCCGCAAATCAATAAATGTGATACATCACATAAACAAATTAAGAGATAAAAACCACTTAATCATATCAATTGATGCAGAAAAAGCATTTGACAAAATACAGCACTGGTTTTTGATAAAAACCCTCAGCAAGGTAGGAATAGAAGGATCTTACCTCAACATAATAAAAGCTATTTATGACAGATCCACAGCCAATATCATACTCAATGGGCAAAAATTAAAACCATTTCACCTTAGAACAGGAACAAGACAGGGTTGCCCACTCTCACCACTCTTGTTCGACATACTACTGGAAGTATTAGCCATTGCAATTAGACAAGAAGAAGATATAAAAGGCATCCAAACTGGAAAAGAAGAAGTAAAACTGTCCTTATTCGCAGATGACATGATATTGTACATAAAAAACCCTAAAGACTCCATCAAAAAATTATTAGACTTAATAAATGAATTCAGCAATGTAGCAGGATACAAAATTAAGACCAAGAAATCTATGGCATTTTTATACCACAATAGTGAAAGTAATGAAAGAGAGACTAAAAAAACAATCCCATTTACCATCACACCAAAAAAACTAAGATACCTAGGAATAAACTTAGCTAAAGAGGTAAAAGACCTCTACTCAGAAAACTACAGGACGTTGAAAAAAGAGATAGAGGAAGACATAAACAGATGGAAGAACATACTATGTTCATGGATTGGTAGAATCAATATCATTAAAATGTCAATACTACCTAAAGCAATTTATAAATTCAATACAATCCCCATTAAAATACCAACGGCATATTTTACAGACCTAGAACGAACTCTCAAAAATTCATCTGGAATAAAAAAAGACCCTGAATAGCTGCAGCAATCCTGAGAAAGAAGAACAAAGTAGGAGGGATCTCAATACCAGATATCAAACTGTATTATAAAGCCACTATTCTCAAAACTGCCTGGTACTCGCACAAGAATAGACATATAGATCAATGGAATAGAATAGAGAACCCAGAAATTGACCCGAACCAATATGCTCAATTAATATTTGACAAAGGAGGCAAGATCATACAATGGAATCAAGACAGTCTCTTCAATAAATGGTGCTGGGAAAATTGGACAGATATATGCAAAAAAATGAAACTAGACCACCAACTTACACCATACACAAAAATAAACTCAAAATGGATAAGGGACTTAAATGTAAAATGGGAAACCATAAAAATACTAGAGGAATACAAAGGCAACAAAATCTAAGACATATGCCAAAGCGGTTTCTTCACCGATACAGCCCCTATGGCATTGGAAACTAAAGAGAAAATAAACAAATGGGACTACATCAAAATAAAAAGCTTCTGCACAACAAAAGAAACCATCAACAAAACAACAAGAAAACACACTACATGCCAATGTTATCACTGCTAAAGGATTAATCTCCAACATTTATAGGGAACTCATACAAATTAATAAAAAGAAGACAAACAATCCAATCAAAAAATGGGCAAAGGACCTAAATAGACACTTTTCAAAAGAGGACATTCAGAAAGCCAAGAGACATATGAAAACATGCTCAAAGTCACTAATCATCCAAGAGATGCAAATCAAAACAACAATGAGATACCATCTTACACCTGTAAGACTGGCTATCATCAACAAATCAACAGATGACAAGTGCTGGAGAGGATGTGGAGAAAAAGGAACACTCGTGCACTGCTGGTGGGAATGCAGACTGGCGCAGCCACTGTGGAGAGCAGTATGGAATTTCCTCAAAAATTAAAAATGGATCTCCCTTTTGACCCTGTGATCCCACTTCTGGGAATATATCCTAAGAAACCAGAAACACCAATCAGAAAGGACATATGCATCCCTATGTTCATAGCAGCACAATTTACCATAGCTAAAATTTGGAAACAGCCTAAGTGCCCATCAGCAGATGAATGGATTAGAAAACGGTGGTACATCTACAC